>JAWWES010000018.1:2152763-2167134 GCA_035583135.1 Lophotriccus pileatus | reverse complement strand
GGTGTCAATAGAACAGGCTGGGGCTGAGAAATGCTTATTGCATGATGGAAGGAAAATCAATGCACTTTTCAGGTCTCTCTTAAAATTACAGAGGTCAATGCATTGGGGCCCATTATGCAGAGCACTGAACATGACATAAAAATATTTGCATTGAAGCTGAAAAGACATTGTATCAAATTCATTAGGTGTGGTCTCTTCATCATCTTACTTTCACCTGTTAAATGCACTGGCTTGCACCTGCTTGGGGCTTTGAAACCAGAGCTGTGGTGTTTGCCCAGAAGTCCCCAAGTGACATCAGTCAAAAATAGAAAATACATAGGAAATACAGAGTTGCTTTTAAATGTAACAGCATCAGAGGTGTTAATCTGGAAAACATTCAGTCAGGAAAAAGTATTTTTAAATATCCACTTCAGGCATTTAACGTGGACACATCATTCACCATTCAAATCAGAAGTCCTAGAAATTATTCCTGGCAAGGAGATTGCCCTAAAAATAGTCTGAATGTTCATATGATCATCAAAAAAACCCACATGGCTCATTGCCTCGTGGTCCAGAGCTGCACAGGGATGTTAAGAGGTTTGCTCTGCAGGGCACTGATATACAGCCCAGCATAAAGAGGCCATCACAAAGCAGAATGAAGAGCCAGGAAAGCTGCTCTGAAATTACCTCCTGACTCCAAGCCTTCTTAGGCACTTCAAGGACACCCGTTGTGAATTTGGAGTCAAAATCCCAGTGGGAGCAATAGTTCATCCTTCAAATTATTCCTCGAGCTCTGCTAAACCCAGAGATAGGTCTTAAGCCATGTAAGTCATATTAATGTTAATTACCATGATTTAATGTTAATGTTCCTCCTGAAGCGGATTTAAGTCCAGCAGTGCCCATTCTTTACCTGAGGGCTGTTCCAAAGCCCCACTGGAACAAAGCAGAAGCTCCCTCTGGAAATCCAGAGGGCTGACCAGGCAATGGGGGTGTTTATGGAAAAGCCATTCCCTCTCTTTGTCCTAGGAACTGCTTCCCCATGGAGAAAAAGTGTCCTGAAGGGCTGATCTGCACGTGCCCACGGAACACAAGTCCACCAAAGCCAAAGTTCAAACACCCACAGCTTGCTGGAGAGCAGAGCTGGATTCTCTCTGAGCAAAACAGGGATCAGTGGACATGAACCACCCAAGGATGAGGCTCCTCAAGCTGAGAGACAGCCCTTTAACACAAATATCTTCCAGAGATGCCTTCAACTCTTCCACTGCCACCATCTGAGTCATGCCAAAGTCCAGGGGACAGGTTTTCCTGAGCACTGTATTTAGGGGTTTTAATTTACCCCCTTTCTTCCTTCTCCACACCTTTGGTACAGCTAGGAGAGAGGAAAATTCACTTCAAGACAACCCTGCTCAAGCAAAAGCAATCCTTCAGAAAGGGGGTTTAAATCAAAGCTCAGTTCTGGGCTCAGCTTCACTTCCTGAGAGCCTCAGCAGCCTGGGTTGGTGCTGAATTAATTACAGGAGGAAAGACAATCTGACTTGAAACAGGTAATTTATCGCCCGCTCTTCGCCTTCCATCAGTTATCAGCAACTGGAAGGTAAATAATAATTAATTCCAAGTAGAAATCAAACTTCTCCCCCACTCTAATTTCTTCTCCTTCAGTAGCAATTGAAGGTAGTGCCCTTGAGTCCAGGAGAAAGCAAACTTTCCAGAAAGATTTGCTTATAATCCACTGGACGCTGAGAAAGATGCTCTTAAGACCATCCATTCCTGCTGAAAATTACTGGGGTTTTATATTCAATTTTATATAACCTTTATATTAAAGTACTCCCTAAAAAAATAAAAATAAATGAGAGTCCTGCTGCCTCACTCACTGTGAAGAGAATGACACATTTCACTAAAGCAGCCACATATTTGAACTCTGTACTTCTCAGAGACCTCAATTTGTTCTTAAGAAAATGATGTGTCAGTTTAGTTTTTAAATCAAACAAACACCACAGAATTATTTATAAGCCTTAATAGCACCTGGCATATTTTTTTGCAATGTGTCTGAAAGAGGTTCCAAATTGTTTTCTAAACTTTTCATGCTAATGCTCTTTTATTATCTGTTTGTAAGGGAGATGCTTTTTGCCAATAATTTGCTAAATTTGTAAGTCAGATCACAGATCAGAACCACCCAACTCCCCAAATCCAGCAGGGCCTCATTCATCTCAAGTGTCTCTTTTTGTACCTCCAGTGAAATATTTCACTTTGATCACTGCTAATAGAAAAGCCCTCACACCAAAATGGAATGGTTGCTATTACAAGAGTCAGAATAAAACTCTAAAAATAGGAGCACATTTATTAAAAACCAGCATCAAAAAAGAGCCTAGTAATGACACCTAATACTGGGTTTGCAGCTTTCCCGGCTCACCACTGCACACACTGAATTCCTGCTCTGGGTCATATTCTCCAAGCAGGAGCACCAACCAGCCTTCCAGAGGGACAATGCCTGGAGTTTCATCAAGATACAGCCCAATTATATCCACATTTCCAATGTCTGCCCCTCTCCCAGGACAGGCAACCAAAATAAGTGACAAGAAGGTCCTCTGTCCAACCCTCACGTGGACTCTGACTTTGTGTCTCTCCAGGGCTGATTTTCCTTTTCAGGAGTGAAAGGAGTCAAATTAGGTACAGTTTAGCAAGAAAGAGAGTCTTTCAGTCCAAAATACAACCTGGTGTTCTTTCACAAGTGTTTCACTCTCTGTTAATTAGCACTCATCAGGTATCTGGTGCTCATTAAAGCCATTTCCTCATACTGGTCTCCTTTCTGAGTAAATGTCAGTATTTCATTTACAGTACTGATACGGGTCACTGGTTCCATCACAAAAAAACCAGCCTCAAATCTTAACTGTAGGAAATCTAGTAGGTGGCAAGTCATTACTTTATTTGTCTGGTGAGTCACTTTTACAAACACTTTTGTTGAGGAAACTGTGCTGGGGTTTGCAAAGAGACCAGGAGATGCAGATGATCCTTTAAATCAGACAACCATGTGGCCCCATGTGCAAAGAAAATAAGGCCCCAAAGAATCCTTGCTGGGTGAAATAAATAACCTATAAAGCTTTTTCTGGGTGTTGAGGACCTGGTTTTAGTCACATTTTTGTGTACTTTAAGTGGCTGAGGGGACAAAAAAAAAAGCAAACCAAAACCACAGGTTGAATTTCTCCTCTGCTTCCCCGGCTGACAGGCTGGAAAATCTAACTAAAAATGACCATTAGAGACTTTCCTGTTCAGGGCCAGAAGTGGTGAAACATTTCATTTTGACATCTCTGTCACAAAATATTTCATAACGTGACTTTGACATGAAACTCAAACAGAGTTTCCAGTCCATGACAGAGTTCCAAATTGAAAGCGTTTCTCTCAGTTTGGGGTGAAGTGAGCTCTGAGCCAGGCAGAAAACCCTCATTTGGTGTCCAGCTGCAAACAGGCAAAACAGTCACAGAAGTGGCTTTCACCAGCAGGCAATACCCTCAAATCCCAGTGTGCTTTTGAAGATGTCCAAATGTCTGTGCAGTCAATTAACCCTGCCTGAGGTTTCCCCACCGATTTCCAAGTGACGCATTCAACAAGGAATCGTGTTAAAAGTCTTACCTCCAAGTGCTAAAAATTCCCAGTGGATCCTGTTTTTACAGCCTCCCAGCACATGGAGACACCCAGCACGTTCCCAGGATGGCAGGGGAAAGCTCTCTGGATGCTGCTGAGCCCTGGGAACAGCGAATCAGGAAAACAGAGCACACTGGTCAGAGGGAGCGGGTCTGGGGGAGTGGGAACAAATCGAGGCAGAAAGGAGGTAAATCATTGCAATTAATTAGATATCCCAACATAACTGTGCCATATCACACCCTACAGCATTATCCTGCTTACAGGCAAAGTGACACATTCCTTTTACACCTCCAGAAGTTTGTTCCCTGTCATTTCCCACAACGATTTGTTGATGTAAGGACTTTTCCTTGTGTAACATCACAACAGGAAAGTTTCTTTTCTTTCAGGAAGTCTGATGAAAGACCTTGGCAAAAGCCTTCTGGAAACGTAACAGCATCTTCTTGATCCACATAGTTACTTCAAAGGGCTTTAACAACTTATGAAGCCTTTATCAAGCCACACTGACTCTTCATAAACGTGTTATATTTATCGAGATAAATAATTTTCTGCCCTTAATTACAGTTTCTACCAAATGTGCACCTAAATTAGAAAGGGTGCTCGTATTTGGGTGTGAGCAATGGAGGAAAATGCAAGAGAATAGTTAAGCCAGGAAACAAAAAGTTGGATTTCACTGGAGTAGCATTAAAGTGACGGAGGGTTTGCTGATTCCAGGATTTTAATCTCTAAGTAGTAGCAAGCTTCCAACAAGCTGCCCTTGGTGCCATTCCTCCTTCTCATCCCATCTGAAATTTTCATGATAGTTTAGGCGAGGGATCATTTAAACACACACTTCATTTGGCTCCACATCAGGTTTTGCTCGAAACAAGCTGTTATGAAAGCTAAATGAGGCCACGAGTTTTCAAAACTGATGGGGATTTTTTGGATGCCTCCATTTATGATTAATAACTTGAGATACCAGGAAGGGGCTGCATAAAAAGCAGAGCTCGGGATACCTGCTAAGAACAGCCTTGTTTTAATCGGGGCAGTCAAGAACAAATCCATTCACCCTCACCAGTCACCTCTAAAAGTTGTTGTCGTGACCAACAGAAATATTGCCAGTGACAGGCTGTGGTTTTGTTTGTTTTTTAATGAAAATTTAAAGCTGTTTTAAACAGATAAACACTTCCAGGAAGGCTCAGGTACAGAATACAAAAGCGCTGACAATGTGATTCTTATCATCTGAGCACAGAGAAATCCAAGTGATGGAAGAAGGAGCAGAAACACCAGGCTGTGCTCTGGGTTCCCTCCACTGGCACCTCGCACAATTAGTGAGGGAGACGGGACACAAGAATTAACATGTCATTAACATGGTTTGGGAAATGAAAGAATAAGAGCAAAATTCAGAGGTTTGCACAGTTCAGAGGGAAGACATCAGGTACAAAGAGCTGCATCCCGAGTCCTGTTCACTCGGCTTGGGCAGCCACCACCTCTGCTACATCATTCCCTAAGCAGGAGCTGGTCAGCACCAACAAAGGAACCAATCCCATTTCCCAAGAGGCTTTTTTTTAAAGCACACCAGGGTCCCAACTGCTGCAGTGCCCTCACGACCCTCCCTCACGTTCTTTGACCCACAGCTGCTCAGTTTTCCATAACTGGGTGGGGGGATGATTTCAGTGGGATCTGAACATCCAAATCTCTTCAGTTGCTTTAAATTTCTAAGCTCTAAAATACACCAGTGTGGGCTGCAATTGCTGGAGTGAACACTGGTACAGTTCCATGGAGAACTTGGGGAGTCTGAAGGTCTGCTTTGGTGGTAACACCATCACCAGCTGATTCCTGGAGTCACTAGAGCAAAGCAGGAATAAATAATGAAGTCAGAGCTCCTCAATCTATCAGATGTTATTTTTGGAAGCTCAGGATTGTTCCTTCAGTGACCTCAGAGGAAAAGTGGGTCAAAACAGCACAGAGACATCTCACTAGGTAAGGAATTTGGGCAATTCCTTTAGTTATGGCTAATGAAGTATGTTTATCAAGACAAGAGTGTGTGTGTCTGGGCCCTGTTTAATCACACTGGCAAAGATTTAAGCCCTTGTGCTGGTTTAGCAGAGTGGGCTGGGCTGAGCTGGTTCAAATTCCACCAGAATTCTGCACCCAGTGTTTTCTGTAGGTCAGCACTGACCCTTCAGCCACAGCCACCAACAACACCAGGCTTTGGAATCTCAGGCGGAATTTAGGACACACACGTTCCCAAAGTCTCAGTATCTTCCACAGGGAAGAGCACAGGTCATCCTGCCAGGTGCTTCAAAAATCAGCTTAGCACAAACTGAGAGGTGATTAGATACTGAAGCAACAAGGTGTAAACACGGTTGGCATTTCCCATGCACCCTGTGAGATCAACACCAACGCACAAGGAGATGCAGACACGGGATTTTGTCATATTACACAAACTCCAGGAACACAAACTACCAACCCAAAGAGCTGTTATTCACTACCACACTGATTTTCCTTTTCTGAAATAAATGAATAGTTAATCAATAGTCCAGCAGAAATATAATGAAAATATTACATGCACAACACCTAAAAACATTGCTGAACCCGTGCCCAAACCCAGATAATTGCTGGCTCCTTTTCAGGAAGGTCAGCTTGGAAAAAGATTATCTGTGATTTTCTGCCCATAATTTCGTACTTGTACTCAACCACCAGCGTAAGTTTGGAAGGCAGCCCTTTGAACAGTTGGCCCTTGAAGTTATTAATCCAAACTCAAGCCCCCTGAAACCCTGGTGTTCCTCACAGTGCCCAAGCTCTGAGCTGCTCTTCCAAGCCCTGCCAGCCCGGACAGGGGATGGCTGATGTTCCAACGGCACTCCCTGCCAAAAGCAAGTTGGTGTTGGCAGGATTTGAGAGCAAAAATCCTGGGCCACTGAAGTATTTCAACAGAAAACAACCTCCTGCAAGCTGAGAGATCCTCCTGGGGCAGCTTTCTCTGAACCCTCTCCATTAAAACACGGTAAACAAGGAAAGTCAGGAAGAGCCACTCCGTGCATTTGGCTGCTCAACCCTCTGCCCCGATCCCACCATCCCAGTGCTCCAGGAGGGATGGCCAGGGAAGGCAGGCAGGCTTTAATATCCCCTCTACTGATCCCAGTCCTCTTCTCAGTGGAACATTAAAGCTGCTGAAGCTGGGGGGGAGTCACTTGCTCCTGACTGAACAGTGTATTTATTTTTATATATATTTATATTCCCTATCCTATTAATATTCCCGAGATGCCTCCATGGACGTTCCTCCAGAAGAGAAAGGAGCTGACATACATCAAAAAACCTCAACTCCTGAGAAGCCAAGTGAGCTTGAAGTGAGCTCACACACAGCCACCCACCCACCCCGTGTGCCAACAATTCCAATATGTTCTGGAGAGCCACAGCGGCCTTGTGGCCCCAGAACACCCAGGACAAATAAAGCAACCCCAGTGTCACAGCCATGCCCAGGTGAGGAGCAACATCTTTCTAAGTATTTAGTTAAAAAAAAACCCCAACCCCATTTATTCCAAGTGAATTTTTCACAACGCTCAAAGAGTGCTCATGAAGTCGACCTGAAACAGGCAATGAAATCAGAGGGTGTTCAATATACACACAGGGAAATAAATTAACTGCAATTCTCTGAAAGTCAGAGGGAAAAAAAAGGGGGGGTTGAAAATGTAGAATATCTTTTGTGGTTATATATTTTTTTAAATTACTTCTATTTGTCATGAACAATTGGCCCCTTCTTTTTGTCTTCATTTATCTCAGTGAAAAATAAAATGGAACAAACAGCAAAAAAGTCCCAAGTACAGTGAACAGCTGAGCCAGGGACAAATTAAGTAACACAGATTGATGGCTGTTGATCTCCAGCAGCACCATCACATCCCAGTGCTACAGCCCATATTTCATTTAAAGACCCATCTCTCCTTTTCCAAACAGTGCAGTATTTCTGGGAGAAGGCTGATCTGCAAGCCTGGGAGCTGCACTGAGAATCCAGACTCAGATTTCCCAGTTTGGCTTTAAAGTTGGTGGATTCCTTGAACTTTGGAGGTGCCAACTGAAATAAAGCAAAACCAAACACTGGGATAAAATGAACAGTGAATATGTATTTTTTTGAAATGCTGCTTTTTATCTTCAGTATCTTTATAAAATAGTAAGGACCAATGTTTGCTCTCTCTGCATCTCCACCTTTGCTGACCCCAGCGGTCCAGCTGTTCTCCTGGGGGTTTTCCCAGAGCTTTGCCCTCCCTGGCATTCCCTGTTACAGCAGCACATAGATGTCCCTCTTCCCACATTCCATTTTCCTCTCAGCCTCTTGCAGTCTTCATCTAAGAGTTTTTAACTTCATAGATATTGAAGACATTGATAGCCCACACAGAATATAAATCTTTCTACAGATGTCTGTTAAATATAAACGTTAAATCAATGTTTACATTTCTAATGGCTTAAGAATCAGAGTGGCCACGTAAAAACTGCCAATTTTACTTGAAATAAAAGAGGTTTCCTCAGGAGCTGCAACAATCCTTTGTGTTTTCCTGTGTTTCTTACAGGGCATTTGTGAAGTGATATCAACACTGGAGGGTTGGTATTTGGTTCAATCATCTCAAAGTTAAAAGCCTCAACTTTGGGGTCCACAAAATGTGCCTGATTTTCAGAGCCCAAATCTCTGTCTGAGAAATCAGGGTGGACACTCAGCTGCCTGGCTAGAAACTCCTGGATCTGGGCACCCAACATGGAAAACAGGCTGAGCAGATGTGCCCTTCTCGAGGACACAGAGCTGTGCCACGGAGGAGGTCACGGAGTGGGAAGGTCACTGCTATGAGGGGGAAAAAAAGCTGCAGAATATTGCTGCTTAACTATCCACTGGGGCTCAGGGAAAGCTCTTTGAGAAGCAAAATGTCTTATCCCAGACTTGAAGCTGCATCTCTTGAGCACCGAGTGTGGACCCTCAACACAGAGACAGGTCCAGAACAGCCTCCACCGAGTGGCACCTCACTGAGCTGCAAAACACCCAGGTCTCTGCTGTCTGTCCCTGTTTGCTGCTCCCTGTAGAGCAGAGAAAGGAGGAGACTGCAGCCAAAACACCCAGCAGATCCAAACAGTCCTCCAAAATACCCTCACCTTTCCAGGAACCACCACAGCCCCTGTTGGAGCAGTAACTGCAGAGATAAATGAGAACATGACCCCAGCCTTATTTAATTTTCCATCACTATGCAAAGCTCTTGACTCTGCTGTCTCCATGACCTACTTCATCTATTGTTTATTTCTTTTTTTTTTATATTTTATTTTCCAGGAAATTGTTCATTAAGGATAAGAGCACCTGGCTTACAGTAACAGGGCACTGTGCAAAATGTCTGTCACAGAGCTGAGGGAGGAACAGGCACGAATAAATCACACAGAACTGAGGGGCTGCAGGGCAGTATCTGAGGTAGAAGAGAGGAAAGCAAATGCAAGGGCCAAAGGATCTGCTGGTGTAAATGGCTGAAGCCCACTGAGTTCCCTGTGCCAAACTGAATGCGGAAAGGATTTGGATGTGCCAGCTCAGTCTGATGCAGATGGAGCTGGAGCTACTCGGGTTAGAGCAAGTGTTTGCTTCCTGGCAGGAAAAGAGGAGCTGGAGCAATCCCTATGGACAAAACCAGACCTGAACAACTGGTGCTTGCAACTACCTTGGCTTCCTCTTCTCCCTCTTCCTAAATTTCACACTGAAAGCTTATTTAAGTACTTTGAGAAAAGAAGGTTAACAAAAAATTATAATAGACTTTATGGGGCTGTTAAGTTTAAAAAAGGCATAACCTGTGAGGCTTTTGGTTTGGTTAGCACCAAACTTGTGGAAAACTTCTGTTTTTAAGCATGATCTAATAACCTTGGTCTCTCTCCAGAGCACAGCAATGAAGGTTTTCTGGTCATGAAAACCTTCAATACGAAGGTTTTCTAAGGTCCTCTCCTTCCATCTGTCCCAGTTCTTCAGGTACCTTCTGTGAATCCTGTTTCCATTCTTCTGACCATCATCTCCTTATCTCCCAGCCTCTTCACTCCCAATTCCAGACCTCCCGTACTCCAGGCGTGCCACAAAATGCAGGGTAAAGGCTCAAGATCCTGAAATTGGGTGATCCCTCCTTTACCACTGAACACAAAACATCTTCCCTGTGAATGAAAATGTCTATACTTTGAGTTTAGGACCAGTGGAATCAGGATTGGTGATTGTTAACTCTCTTCTTGCCACTCATTAGAATCTTACTGGCGTTAATCATCTCTTCCTCCTGTCTTTCACTCCACATGGCATTGCTTCTTTCCATGGATTTCCCTTCTTCAGACAGGGAGAAGCCAAACATCTCTTCCTAAAGCAACACTTGACGCGATTTCAAAACACACCCCCAAAGTATTTGAATAAATCATTAATTACTGTTTTACATCCTGGACCATTCAAAGAGCTCCTCACACTGATTTCTGAGGAATGTGTTGTTAATACACCTTGAAACACCCTTTGGATTTTCTACCAAGTGGAAAAGACCCCAGGGCTGAGGAGTTAACCCCCCTCATCCCCAGCCAAAGCAGGCACAGCCACAAACGGAGATGGGCAGATGTTGTGGTTTGCTGGTTTGTTTGTTTGAGTTGGGAGCCACCCACCAGCCCAGACATTCATTTCTCAGCCCATTTCAATTCTCTGATTTGCTAACCAGGCACTCAAACAGAAGGTGGGAGTAGCAATGAGTAGGTGGGAACCAGAGCAAGCAGAAGTTCTTAGAATGTTACTCTAAGAGCTTGAAAATCTGAATATTGCAAATTGATTTTTAAAAATTATAGTAAACTAATCATTCTTCCAGACTTTTTTTTTTTTTTTAAATACTGACTCTGATGGAGATTTTTATATTTTCTCTGTCTTCAAGTTCCTTCTCAGAAGGGTATGGTCAAAATAACCCCTTCAGACCTTTAACATCTCAATGAAAACAGGCACAAAAAGGCCAAAGCTGGAAATCTGGAGAGGGCTTTGGCTCTAAAAGGTGTTCACCCTTCCCAATTTAAACAAAATATTTACTGGTAATATCTCACCTTATTACCACGAATTGAAATTTCAGGCAACTGAACAGAATAATCACATACACAGACTTTAAAAACCAGGCTTTTCATGTTCTTAAGTATAAGCAATTAAGGGTAAGAGTAACGTTTCGTAATTATGTCATTGATCTCAATTCCTTTTCATTTTCCTATGAAAGCACTGCACTTACATAAGACACATCTGAGGTTGTTCCTGTTGCTCAGATCCACATTTGTTCCAATCAAATATTCACCTCATGACTTGGGTTTGGGTTTTTTTTTGCTTTTTTTAGTTTTTGCCTTCACATGAAATTTAAATTTGGGAAGTCGGAATGTATCGTTAACTTTGAAAGAAGTACTGAAAACTCATTGAAAAAAATAAAAAAATAAAAAAACAAGAAGTCCTAGGGAGCTCTGGGAAATTGTGTCTTAGGCTGGCCTACTAATTAAAATCAACTATGCCCCATTATTTCCACTGTTCAGAAGTATCCGCCTACAGATCTTAAATCTTTTCCCGGCGATTAAAATCGGGAGGGGAAAAATCCCAAATCTCTTCCCTCTTTCATGTGGAGCCACACGGAACACACTTTTTCCAGCTCTCCCAGTCCATTAAAACATCACCTTTGAAAACAGAGGCACAGCCAGGCCCGGCAGTGACTCGGGGGAGGCTCAGAAGTGCCGCAGACTCCGGGTGTTCAAAGCGCCCCCGGCGGGCCCCGCCAGGTCCACTCTGGATCACTCACCCTGACCACAAAACCAATAACAGAATTAGCAGATGCTGTGCCATTTCTCAGAAATCTTGCTGCAGCTTATCTGCCTTTGATCAAGCTGAGCTGACTGCTAATGACATTTAATGTTAATTAATGAAAACACAAGTGATAAAAAAGTGCTTTGGAGAATTATCTAATTATGGGCCTTAAAAAATGAAGTCTGCAATAAGTGTAACTTATGTTTAGATCAATTGTTTAGGACACTCTAAGAAGGCACTGGGCTTATGAGTCACCTTTAGCTCCAGTTTCTCCTGCCTTACAGGACCACTTGGAGCGGATGAGCCACATCATAAACGATTCCAAATTCCAAAGGCTGCAGTTAAATCCTTCCTCAGCTCTGGGACAGCACCAACAGAATATTTGATGAAATTCACTTCTCTTTTGACAATGGGTGACTGACAGCAAACCAGCACGACTGAAGTTCCTGACAAAATAAATAAGTTGGGGGATTAAGTAGAGATTTCAAAGGAACGACTGCAATCCTTAGGGAACAGCTATTACAGGAGGCAAAGGATTTCATCAGCTCCTGAATGCAACACTTTGCCACCACTCACTTTGCCTGCCTGAGACCCCAGACACTGAGAAACATCTACATCTAAAAATATTCCCATTTTGATGTAAGATGTCTGAGAAACTTTTCCTCATTGTCGGGAGGTGAAGGAAAAATTTTCATTATTATAAAACGCCGTGGGATTCACCAGAAACATCAGGTCTGGTTTAATACGGCTGGGCCTGAACTAGAAAAGAAGGCTGGAATAAATGTGTTGTATTAACACCCACATGGCAGCTTCTGCAGTTAATAGTCATGTCAATTAGCTCCCATTTCCCGAGACATTATGGCTTTGGGAAATATATATACATAAAAAATTGGGAAATATATATCTTAATGCTCCTGCTTAATATCAGCTACATATAGTAACTGAGCCCCTGGGTTTGGTGAGAATACTCTAATCCCAGGATCTGATTTGCAACAGCCTTTTCCAATACAGCTGAGTAAAAAAGGAACACCTGTCATATTTTCTCTCCAACAGCCACACAGAGCAGCTTTGTAATATGCAGAAATTGTCAATATTCTTACAGCAGCTCCATTAATCCCACACAGGACATTCCCTGTTCAGTGGTACACTCTTGTCACTGTGAGTGGGGAACACTGAGCTTAGAACTAAACTGAGGTTTTCAATGACCTAAATTCCTGGGGAAAACAGGAGACACACAGAGGGGAATAATAACGATAATAATAATAATAATCTTGGTTCACGTCTCAGAGTTGGGTTTATTTTGAATCTGCTGAGAGCAGAACGTTGGCTAAAGAGGTGCCACTTGTTCTTGCCCCAGATGTGAAGGAGCTGGTTGTGCTCAATACCGGGTGATTAATGATTGCCTGCAATCAGCCCTGGAAATCACTGGCTTTGAGCGACAAAATGATCCCGTGACATCACACAGCCCCACATCTGACGCTTGTTCTGGGACACACTGCTCCTCATGCTGCCATTCTTGGTGCCCTGAGTGACCTCCAAAAAAAAAAACCACGGGTTTTATGATGTTCATGAATAAACAAGTTTTCACGAGAGAGGTTTCTATTTTGTTCTGCCAAATTTATTTTTCTGTTCACTCCTGACCTCTCCCATCCCACTCCACCTTGTAGAAACGCTGCCTTGTGCAAATGGTCTAGCATTTTTCCATCTCTGCGCAAAAATACCTCATTGAATCAGCGCTGGAAGCCCTGACTAGAACCAGACCTCTCTTCTCAGTCACATCCATAAGAGCCTCTGCCTCACAGCAAAGATTCCCACTGTTAGTCCCTGCCTGTGCATTTGTTTTATTAAGTTCCTTGCTGTTACTACAGTCCACCAGGTCACCCAGTTCTTCCTCTGTTAAAACATTCAATTTTACAAATTCTTCTTAATCATATCAAGTTGTCTTTAATCATCAAAAGCTGACACCTAGAAAACGAATACCATTTCTGGGTTCATATTAATTATAGGCTAAGGAGGATTAAATTTCCTTATGAATACATAGCTGGATGCTCTTAATTCAATATAAAGCAGTAAAACTGAGCTGGGTAAAGCTGCCCAGGAGCAGCACAGGGCAGGTGGTGTGAGCTGAGGAACATGGACCGGGGACGCCTTGGAAGGAAAGGGTAGTTGAAGTCTGAGCAAAAGATGGAACAACATCGTAACTGTCAGAGCAATTTTCCACATGGGTGGCTCAACACCTGAACGATTGCTTGTTTTTGAGGCAGAACCATTCCCAGTTTCTGTCTGTTCTCCTCAGAATCAACAGCACTCGGAGATGTGTCATAAACAGTGTTTGCCTCAAAGAGCCAAGCACAGAGGTGGGGACTTAATGAGCAAACAGGAGTTCCTTAAAAACACAAAAATCAACAGGCTGGTTCGTTTGCTGCAAACATCTGGGTTGTAAATAACTGTAGGCTTCATAGACATGATCATTAGACTGCTCTCACTTAATGTCATAAAGACTGAGGTATTAATTTTAATTAAATGGGACCATAATTTCCAGCTTTGCATGTGAACAGAATCTTCCTCTGTTACCTGCTACCTCAGGAATGTAGCAATGACAACACTCCCATGGCATCACATCTCCTATCTCCCACTTCTCACAGGAAAAACTGTCTAAACAGCTTTGTTTGTCAGGTATTTTTAAAGGTTCTTCATAGTTCAACAGCAGTGCACAAAGAAAGTTTCATTTCAAAACAAAAAACCAGACAACTTATTTATTATATTAAGTTTCCAGATTCAAAACATCTCAGTTGTTTTCATGGTCTAAGAGAAATGTAAAACAAATTGTGAGGTGTAAAAGAATAATTTGTTTCCAGTGGTTAATCCTTCAAAAAGCCACAGGGAAAGCGACTCAGGATGCAGAAATCATTAATGGCAGAGTGATTGCTCAGCTCTGTTCCTGGAAACAAAGAAATCAGGCTTCAGCTGCTC
>JAWWES010000018.1:2132801-2152663 GCA_035583135.1 Lophotriccus pileatus | reverse complement strand
GGATGCAGAAATCATTAATGGCAGAGTGATTGCTCAGCTCTGTTCCTGGAAACAAAGAAATCAGGCTTCAGCTGCTCCCAGGGCAGGTGAGTTCTGGCTGACCTACAGGGAGGACTCTGAAAAAGCTCATTCAGAAGCCAATCAAACTGCTGGGGTGGGAAGAGAAAGGTCGAGTACAATTTTCTGGAAAATACTCTTTAAATGGTTCCAGCCACACTTTCCTAACCTGATGTCCTTTCTTCGAGCTGTTTGGATTTCTAACGGGTTTCATTTCCGTGGAACTGCCCTTAAAGGACCAAGTGAGTCACTCACAACAACTGCAGTGCTCACTCAGGGATGGATGTGCAGGAGGAGAAGCCACGAGCAGCTCAGCCCCAAGGGCTGGTGCTGTGGGGAAGATCCACGTCCCACAAGGGGCCCAAGCCCACCAGGGTGAAATCGCAGCCCCTGGCAAAAATACCAGTGGACACAAGGCAAAGAAAGCACCAACAAACCTCTAGGGGAAAAAAATATCCTTCCAGAAGCCTGAAGTGTCCCCCATGGAGAACAGGATCACTCCATGACCTGGCTGGTGACACAGAACCATCAGGACACTCAGTGCCTATAGATTTGTTTGCAAAATATTGGGCAGAAGAAATACAGTTCTTTATGTGGCAACATTGACTTGGGTTCTTTTCCTTTCCTCAGAAGGAATCCTGCAGACCATTAACAAAACCAAGTCCAAGTGTATAAATTATTTCTCTCTCTGCTGTGGTTGATAAACCAAAAACTTCTCAGGCACCAGGCCAGGGGGAGGGAACAGGGACAAAGAAATGAATGGACAGGAGGTAATTGCAGCACTTATTTCAATTACATGCAGATCACCAATGAACTCTTTTGCCACTTCCCTTCTCCTCTGGGAAATCTCACTTTCCCAGCTTTAATTTAATCGTGGGGAAAATATGTCAAGTATTGATTATAACTAGAAACTAAAGTCTACTACAAGCATGTACACATTAACACTACCACTCAGACATGACCTGGAAGAAATCCTCTGTTTGTCTTTCTTTCATCCTGATTCCCACTTCTTCAACAGACTGTCTCATAGAGAACAGCATGTTCAAACTTGCAAACATCAGCTCTGGTGATGAAAAGTCCAGGAGGGAATTTGTTAAAGCACTAAATTTACGTTGCTTGTGATGCTAAGTTTAACTAACAGACACATCTCCCAGCTCTGAGAGCAGAACACGAACACAGCCTCTGAGGAAGGGCTGTACATCAGCACGGACTGCAATTTATTGCAGTTGGGAATAATATTCCAGTCGAGTCCAGAAGTAAGAGAAAATGGTGCTGTTTGTCTGTGACCCTTGAGAAATAAAAGAAACGAGTGACACACAGGCACAATGCATGAGATTGCAAAGCAGGGACAGGAAATTAAGGACGGGAGATTCTAAAGATGCCCCTTTGCCCACGCAGGCCACGCTCGGCCCTTTGCTCCTTTGTCTGTCCCACACTCACAATGATGGCACATTTTGAAACCCATCAGTATTAGAGAAAGGTGAGATGTGGTTTCACATCCTTGAGAAAGTTCTCAAGATTTCAAAAATTTCCCATCCTATTCTGAAGCTACTTCAGATCTGTGAGGGGGAAGCAATAGGAATGCTTTGCCACACACCTGTCTGTAATAGTTTATATTCTATTGCAGCCCCTACATTTAGAGAGGCAGAAGCTCAACCCCTGACCTGAGTGAGGAACAGGCCTGTGAGACTGCCTCAGTTCCCTTCCAAATATTGGCAACTGGAGATGAACAGCCTTTCCTTTGAGCAGGAATTCTCCCTTCTCAGAGCCAGTCCTCGTGCTCTGACAGAAAGATAACTTTGTATATTGACATCCTGGGATTAAGGAAGCACTGGCGTTTCCCCGGACTCCCTTCCCTCCAAATCCCTGCTCCCACTGCTGTGTCCATGTGACACACAGGTGTGTGTGCTCCTACAGAAACTGAGCACAGCTGGGTCTGGAATTCCTGGAACATTTTGCAGGTCAGAACACACAGCATGTTTTGTTTGGGGTTTTTTTGCTTTATCTTTATCCCTCTCCAATTTAAAATCACAGGAGTCTTAGAGCAAACTTCAAAGCAAAAATGTTTCCATGTTTCCAGAACCTCATTCCAACGTGGGATACCCTGTGCTTCACTGAAGGCATTCTAGAGTTTAGGAGTTCTAATTACACTAAATTAACTTTGCACACAGCCTGGTTTTGTGCACAGGTTCTACCTGCCTGGGAAAAGGCCAGGACTAACAGACATCCTTGTATCTCTTTTTTGTGTTCTGGGCCAGAATCACTCCTGCCTTCAACCTGCAAATTTGTGTCACATTTCTACATCATTCTACACTGATGTAGGACTGACACTTCTCACTCCTGCTCTGCCCAGCAGCTCTGGTTCTGTCCAAAGCTGGGCTGAGCTCAAAAATACGATCTTCTCCTCAAATGTCACCTGCATAGTGCAACACCGTCTTTATTACCCAAGTTTGTAGCATTTCCTAATCAAACACACTGAGTATCACAACCAGCCCCAAAACATTGCTCCAGAGACACAAAGCACCGGCCACAGTCACACATTCTGACTTTACAAACTTGCTGGAAACCTTCTGGAATAACAAACATTTTCACTCCAAAAACTCCGGTCACCTGGAAGAAGAACTAGAGAAAGTCCCTGAATATTCTGCCCATGTTTTTGGTCTGAGTTACCAAGTAATGACATTGTTAGAGAGATTAATGGTAGAGCTTAACTGCTCCTCCAGCACCTGTCCAGTCCACGCCTGACAGCAGAAGATAAATATATTTATAACACACTGCAAAGTGAATAACAAAGAGTTTATAGAGTTGTCTCTGCCAAAACTGACAAGTTGTAGCTGGCAGCTTTAATCAGCTCCCAGCTGAGCCTGGGAAATTGGAGGGAACACAGCACTGACCTTTCTGATGAATCTCTGAAGGAAGGGTAAAGTTTTGTTTACTTTTTTAATGGGAAGAGCTATCAAGTTCTGAGACCTCTGGATAAAAGGAAGATTCCTGGGCAAGAGCACTGTACACATATTTAACAAAGTAATCACTGCTTTAGCTACAACTGGATTTTTCAAAGGAAGGAGATGGCCCAACGTTACACACATGAAAGGGCCTGGAAGGTTTAATGCCACAAATAAATGGCAGATGCTGAAAATGCACTAGATAAGTTTTTCATATCATAAATGTGAAAAATGCAGTAGAATGTAATTTCAATTTAATTTTTACAGATCGGTGGTTCTTGAAACCACCAATTTGATTTTTATTTCAACAGGTATTCAGCTCCTACCTGTTTTATATGGAAACAGTGGGATTTTTAGCATTTGCTTCACTAGGACCAAGCAGACAAACACAAGTAAGGACTAATTATTTGATCAGCTGTTTCTGAGTAAGTTATAATTGATTATCCTGCAGTATGTATAAAGGCTCTGGGTTTAAAACTCCTGAATATTTTATTTACTCTCTTAAAACTGGAAGCACGTCTGAGGACTGAGAGATCCAGCAGCATTTCTCCAAATGTTTCCCCTCCTGGATTATTACACCCCCCTGAGCCACTGCCCAAAGTGACACCAAAAGGGACTTGTTTTTTCTAAAAAGCCCAAACTGTTTTCTGATGAACAACATCCCATCACAAAGTGTCTGCTCTCAGTGCTGGCTCAAGTGTCCACTCCACGTGAGATACAGAGACCTCACGAGGACTTAGGAGGGTTGGGAAATCAGGGCAAGGCAGAGTTTTGCAGCAAACAGACTGCAAACCTTTTCCTTTTTCACCATCTAATTCACTGATTGCTTTCTGCCCACTAACTTTTAAAGAAATGAGCCCCCAGGTTTAAATCAGCAGCACACATGGACTCCTGCAGCTCCAGAGCTCTCTGCTGAACTGGTCACTGTGTAAGCCACTGCACAATTTTTCCGACAACACTGAAGGAAATCAGGGATTGATTTTTGCCAGGGCAGTACAGGACAGACCTTAACGTCCATCAACAACACTTGTACCAGTAAAGTAGCTCCATGTTCCAGTTTATTTCTTCCCTTCCTTATGGTTCCACTTCAACAATTTCTCCCTGGTACCAGCGGCAGACACCGGAATTCAGTGACAGGTCTGGGGTTTTCAACTTGCACTGGTCTGTCCAGTGTTACAGGAACATTATATACACAAATAGTGGACACACACGAACATGAGCACGATATAACCAGTTCCTTCTGGCTGGCACCCGTGGCTGGCACCCATGGCTGGCACCAATTGTTAACTGGACCAGTTGTTTCCAGGGAATATGGCAAAGAACCCCACTGATGCCCAAGTGTTCCCAGGATCACCATCAGGACAAGGCACCGAGTACAGTTTGATCTTTTCCATTCTGCCCTGTTCCAGTAAGGGGTGTTTACAGGACACATCACGGAATGGTGAGGAAAAACAGTTTGTTTGCACTTCCCTTGAGGGATAAGGCTGTGCTGTATTGCCCAGGGAAGGGATATGAGGCTCAAGGCCAGGCCAGATGGAGCTCGGAGTAACCTGGTCTGGTGGGAGTTGGAATTGGAACAAGGTGGTGCTGAAGGTCCCTCCCAACCCAACCCACTCCCTATTCTGATCACCAGAAGGTAAAACCACGTAACTAAAGCCCAATTCCTGCTGCTTTCAGAGAAAGGCTCTGTTTCCTCAGCAGCAGAAAGCAGCAAGTGAATTATATCCTCCCTGGAAGCAGGAGACAACCCACACGCTGCTGGGAAGTTTTTCCAAATTGTGATGGATAACTCGGCAGCTGCTCCCGTGTGCTCCTGCACAGCAACACAGGGATCAGCTCCAGAAATTACAGGGAAACATAAAAGCTGCATTAACAAAAAAATACATGTCTGTACTACTCCAGAATTAGTATGTTGGCACTGCAGATCTATATCCTCATTTAGCAGAGTTACACTCATTAAAATATACAAACAATATTATTAATATCGTTGTGGGATATCAGTCAAAACCATTCCCACTACTTAGAGCACAGTAAAAATCAACAAGTGGATTTTACACCAATAAATCTCCTCGAGTGTGGGTCAGAAATCATTTATATATATTTACAATCAATATATAAATAATTAAGGTTCAGCTTGTGGTTGAAAGAATCCACATCCTGATGTGGAAATGCAGGAGAATTGGAGCTTTTCTTAAGCTGATAAAATCACCACATTGTCACTGGCACTGCTGGATCTGAGTACCTGTAAAACTGAAAATATTATAGGAATAAAAGGAGATTAAAAATGCCACATTTAGTCAAGCCAGCAGTGCAAGTGATTCAGATTCCTTACTGTTTACATGCTGGAGGCCTGCAAGTGATCCTTGACTAGCAAACAGGGGATCATTTTTATAATTTATACGAATACCTGATTTTTCACATGAATTATGCCAAATGTTTGACCTCTGAGATATTCACAGAACCACAGAAAGGGTTGGGTTGGAAGGAACTGTGAAATGTCACTTTGTTCCACCTCCTGCCACGGGCAGGGAACCTTCCACTGGATCAGGTGTGTCCAAGCCCAGTGTGGAGGTTTCCATTCCCTGCTCAAGGTGCAGGACCTGCACCTTTATCAACTGCTTTTTCACAGCTTTCCTTCTCATCCCTGTGTAACTTAAATTTCACTGGAGCTCTGAGACCAAATAATCTGATTGTCTGATCCCCACATTCCAGACTCATCATTTATCGTATGGATTTTTTATCCATTTCTATTCTAAGGTAAGCAACTTCTTGCTCTTCACCCACAGTCTAAAAAGAGTTTTGCTACGTTTCAGAGCATTCCTGTCACATCTGCAGAGCTCACTCAGCTGCCAGAGCAGCAACATATCAAAACTTCCTTTGAAAACCAAAGTCATTTGTTATATGAATTGTGTTGTTCAAAAGTCATTCAAATGCAAAGGATTTTGTGACTTTAGTTGGTCGTTTCAAAGTGTTGGATCTGCTCCTAAATTAGAACTCACACGAGATCCTTCTCACTTGCCTAAGGATGTGAGCAGATATCTTGGATTGTTTCAAGGCTTTGGTGGAGTGACGCCAGTTCAGTTAAGCTCAGGATGTGGATCCAAGCGATTTACATTGCAAGGAATGCACTAGGAAAAGCTCTCCTGCTGCACTCACAGAACAATCTCGGGGTTTAACACATTCCCTTCAGCAACTTCAGGCTGGAATAACCTCCCTGAGTGCAGGAGAGCTCCTCCCTGGTCACTGAAGGCAGAGCCAGCTTCCTGAGCCTGAAGACATGATGTATAGGTCACCTCAGATTTTGCATGGAGAGCATATTATATAGAAATATAAATATATATCACTCCAGTGGCAGACTTGGGGAACAAAGGCAGTAAAATATTTCCTCCGGGTAAAATACAGCTCCCAGGAGTCAGAAAGCCTGAAGCAAAAGGTTATTTTACCCAAGACATATGCTGCAGGTTTGATTGTTTTGGGGGGGATGCAGTGGTGTCGTTCTAAGATGTGGTGTTCCAATCCCTGGGATCTCATCCCACCTGCCCTTCGAAGACCTTGGAAGCAAAACTTCCTTAATGACACCAACGGGCAGGAAGGGAAATGAAAGAGAGAAGTCAAGACACCAGTGCAGAACAATTCCACGTATAATGAAACACAGGGAAGAATGATGGATGTAGATAATTACCTGCAATTTGTATCTGAGACAATCTTGTAGAAAAAAACCGCCACATAAGGTTTCAAAAGCCCAAGGTGAGATTCCAGGAGGTGGAATTAATGGTGGGCAAAGCAATCAGCACCTCTGGGCAGTGCAAGAGGCAAGTGCTGGTCAGTGTTTCAGGGTTCCCTGTGCTGACTTTTAGGACAGTCCGGCCTTCCTCAGGATGGCTGAGGAAAACCTCCTTCTGCCTGAAGGTCTCAAAGAGCAAGGAAGGAAAAGCATCACATAGGATTAAATCAAGGAGAAATTAAAAAAAAAAATTAAGAGAAAACCGAAATGGAAACTTTGGAAGGACATAAATATTTCAACCTTGGAAGTGTCCTATTCGTGTATTTCCAACTTCTCTTTCTATGGAATGACTTGCATACAAATCCAACAGAACTAGACCGGGCAGCTTCTGAACGTACATACAGAGGTTTGGGCTTTTTTCCCCTCTTTTTGAACTGAAGTAATGAAAGGACTACATTTTGAGGGGGTTCTTTTTTTTTTTCTGTTTAAAGCAGAGATTTACTCCCTGCTGGCTGGAGAGCTCCTGATGGAGTCACTGGGATCCTCAAATGCAGGAGCTATGATTTAGGTACAATGGGAAAACAAGGACTGGAATGCTGAGAGAGGAAATCATCCACAGAGGGTGAAGGATGGAAGAATTTGATAAAACAGAGAGAGATGACTTAGGGTGTAACCTGGGTGAGGAGGCTTATCCAGGATGAACTGTGCTCATATCTTCTCTTGTCTCACACACTAATATTCCTCATTCCTGGGAATATGTGCACATGACGAACGATGCCCATCCTTCAGGGGAAGATGCTGAAGGGAGAGAAGGTTTTGATTTGAGAGGCTCAGATCCTGCTCTCAGCCAGATCACAATCAATAGACTTATTCCTGCTTCATTATTATTTATCTGGTGCAGTGAGCAGGACTGAGGGACGGATGGAGAACAGAAAATCCTTCTTTGTCCAATTAATACCAACTTCAAATGACTAACTCAGTGCTTCCACCCACATAACAGAGACAAAGCTCTGTCTGCAACGCAGATTTGCACGAGATCATTCTGTTCTCCTTTGTCCAGCCTCAAGTTTTAGTCTGGGGGAGGGAAAACAATTTTAAAAAGCAGGACAAGGTTGCACAGCTTAGATGTTTCTCCAGCTTGCTCCATCCCCTGCCAATATCCCTGAGGCCTGAGGGCAGCCCAGTGCCCCAGGAGCAGCAGCCCTGGTGTCCTGCACGTGCTGTTGTGTCTCCAAAGCACGGCGAGCAAGGACATCTCCAGCTCTCGGGGAGAGCACTTCTTTTTTTGGTTGAAAAATCATTCCTCACTGTTTGGAATGAAACCCATTATTACCAATTAACCTGCCGTGAACCCATATCACTGGCTGAATTGAGCATAATTATTCATCCATAGTAATAGCTAAAGTAAATTCTGGCAATCTCGGCTAACATTGACTTCTCCTTTGGGAATGTTTTCAAAGATGCCGTGTCCTTGGGTATGTTTTTAAAACCTTTTTCTGTGTTAAACTGCAACTGAAAGTGTATCATTATGACTCATTTCTTCTTGTTTTGTAATGCTGTTTTCTTTTTTCCCTTGCACAAACAGCTATAACTAACTCTTGTTATCAACTGAAAAATTACCCTCCACACGTTCAGAAGCCTGATGTTACTTAAACAAAGTTTTAGCATCGGTAGCCCATGTAGGTTGTCTAAAAATAAATTTTTAAATTAGTTGTTACTTTTCATAGCTTTTTAACCACACAGGCTGATGAACCGCAGCCCTGTGAGCAAATGCAGGCATAAATCTTGGTTTGAATTTATTTCAGGTTGTCAAACGCAATTTACTAAGAGAACGTCTGCCAAAAAAGGATCCAGAGGCAAACCTAAGTTGTCATCTTAAATTAAGTGTGGTTCCTTTTTGTTAATCTTTCCACATAAAAGGTTGTAAAGTAGTGCATTAAAGATGCAGCAGTCCTCTTTCCTAATAAAGAGGCAGAGGTGGAAAAACAGAATAAAGACAGACTGTTTCTGCAGCTGAGGGAACATGTGCTCGAACCGGTGAAGGAAATGCTCCCTTGCTCTCTGAGAAGTGGGGAATGAACAACCTGAGCACTGAGGAGGAGGAACAGCAGCACATCTGTGTGAGCTCAGCATCAGCTCTGCGCACAGCAGGACGACTTGGGAGCTCCTGTGAGAGCCCAGCTGGCTGCTGGACTGAGGAGGTCCCCCCAGCCTGCACTGACCTGTGCAGATCATTTCATCAGTGACAGGCCGGGCTCTGCCTCTCCCTGAAGATCTTTTCACTTTCAGAGTCCAGAAACCCTGAATTATTAAACCACGTCCAAAACTCTGCCTCTCTGCACCCGTCCTCTCCTCTCAGCACAGGAAGGTTGTTCTTGCCCTCAGGGCCCAAATCAGTTACTGGGGTTTTTTTATCCCTGTAGGTTCCTTTCTCCTCCACATCATCCATGTTCCAGTTGTTCACCTTAACCATTGGCACCTCTTTTCACTCCCTCCAAACCCTTCCCCTGTGTAAAACTGTCAAAACTGATGCCCAAAGTCGCCACCTTTCAGATCCTTCCCAAAGTTTTCTACCACAGCTCCTCTGCAACATTAACCTGGAGCAGCAAAACAAAGCTCCAGCCGTGAACCTGAAGCAGGAACCACCCCACAAGTGACACAACTGGCGTTTGGAAAGTGGGAAACCAGCAGTGAGCGCTGGGAACAGGAGCAGCCCCCACGGCTTTGTTTGTCACTGCAGGGCAGAGCTACAGCACTGCTGAGGGTCTGTCTCAGCTCCTTGGGGATTTTTAGAACAGCACCAGCTTGACTTGCCACCAGTTGATCTGTTTGTGTGTTCCAGGGCCTGAACATCTGTGCAGAGTGAGGGAATTCTTGGGAACTGTGTATTTTAACACCCAAAACTGGCCACACCACAAAATTCACAGGAATGCACCTTAAGACTGTGAGTGCCCTGATCACCACCTGGGCCAGGCAGGTGTTCTGCCTCTCTGGTTTGCTGTTTTTCTAAAACCCTTCCCCATTTCTACAGCAGTGAACATCCAGCTTCCATGATGTGACTTTCTCTGTGCCCAGTTGCCAAACTAGAAACTGGTCTGGGAATTCTGGGGGGCTGAGGACACCCCTAATGGGCTGGTCAAGCCTTCTGGCATTGGACTTGTATTTGCTACACAGAGCTCCACTCCTAAACTTGGAAACATGCAGGAGTCACCAGCTGAGCTCAGTTATGCAGATTTGTTAAAGCTTCTGCCTAAAAAGCCCAACTTTTTAGCTGAAACTCATGAAAAGTGTGTTTTCAGGCCCACAGGTCACTCTTTTGGCCTTTGATATGCCTGTCAGACTCCTCTGCTGATCAAGCACCTCATTTCCCTGAGCAGGAGCTGTTTTTGGAGTCTGGTCCTTTCTATATCCCTTCCATGGACAGAATTTTCAGCAACAAGATCAGTCACTGGGGAAAAATGAGTGGCTACAAGACTCTGGTGCCTGCAGTGGTCTAAGAGCTGGGGTTAAGCAAGTGAGAGGCACAAGCACTCTGGGTTCAGTCAGATTTATGTGCTCCTCTGCTGTCCCCTTGGCACTTTGCATAGATTAAAAGACAGTATTCTACACGACCAATTAAGATCTTATCATATTAATTGAACTGCCATTACAGCATTACCACAAGCCATCTCAGTAATCACTGTATGATAACTCCTTATAAACCAGTTCAGTGCCCCACCAGCTGCCTGAAGAAAAGGTGGGGTTGGCACTTGGCCCTGAAAGCTCCAAATCTGCCAAAATAACTCCTAAAACAAGGGACCTTTTTTCACAGCAATGAAGCCTCCCACTTATCAGTGTGTGAGGGGAAAACAGGTGGGGTGTTTCTTTTATGGAAACATTTCTGAAGGTTTAAATATCTAGGCATTATGGAGAGGAAAAAAAGGAAAATATGAAGCTGCCACACTTTGAATATACGTAATTATCAATCATCTGAGATCAAGTGGGAGGCAGCCTTTATAGGCCAAAGATCCAGGCTCTTATTTAGGATGGGAAGAAAGAGTTTTCCTTTACCCAGTAAAATAGAAGGACAGTGGCATCAGCCAGACAATCCACCCTCATTTTGATAGAATGTGAATTTCTCTTGGAAGAAGAGGCTCAGGAGGGAATATCCCGGCAGACAGAGCCCTGGAGCTGTTCACCCTCAGCTCATCACAGCGTTACAGTCTAATCCCAGGGGTTTGGGGATCATTTGGGGCTGGATTGGTACTGTGGATTCCTGTGCCAGGTTCCAAGGTGTGTTACAGGTGTAGCCCAGGTCGGGAAGCAGCTTCCAAAGAGTTCTGCCCATCTCCAGCATCCTGGAACGTAATGGTGAAACCAAACCCTAAGGACAACGGGGGAAATCCCAGCATACAAAAGGGATGATCTTTGAGAGCTCATATAAGCTGCAGCCACCTCGATCCTGTGGGATATTCCTCACTGGGTCATGGCAGAACTACCCCAGGTGAAATATTTTATTTAAATTACGGATTAAAGACTTTTAAAGTGTTGGCATCAGCAAACAGCATTTCAGAAAGCCCTGGATGGTGTCAAACACACCCCAACTGACAGCTTGAAGGTTTCTAAAAGCTGTTTACAGTTGTCTTGCAACACACTGAGCTCCTGGGAAGCTCCGTGGAACTGAGACAATCGGAGTACTTAACACTTCCCAAGACTGTGAACCTGCAAATTTTCTGTCAAAATCCACTGCAGCAAATCTGTCAGCAGCTTTCCTCAGCTTTACCTCAAGCACACCTACTAAAAGCACAATCCTTTTACTTTTCCACGCTGAACCACCCATGTCGCTAATATTCATATAAAAGGGTAATGTCCAAGTAAAAGTGTTCAGGCAACATCCCCCCTGACTGGCAGCAAAGCCAAGTATCTGTAAATGACCACTGCATTTTCTCCAGCTTGCCTGTTGTCACCTGGCTCTTCTGTGAGTCACAGAATGGCCATAATCTGCATTTTCTCTTATGCAGTGCAAAATCTCCACCTCCAGTCAAAAGCTTTTGAATTTACAATCTCAGGCCCGAGCCACTGATCTGGGGTCAAGAACTGCTGCTGAACAAGCCCCTCTGTTACAAAAGTGGCACAAAGGAGACTTCAATAACAGGTGGGGAACACCAAGATGCATCAGGTCACAGCAACGATGCTCTACAGGGATGCAAATCTCGAGTTTCTCTGGCATTGCCCAGATAAGGGCACTCAGATCCTTCCCACCTTCCCCTCTCTGAGCAGCTTCTCCTCCATCTCTCCTCTTGGTCTCTGTTATTTCCCCTGTTTTCCTTTCCCCAGCCCTTTGTGCTCCCTGCCTTGCAGCCCCTTTAACTCATAAAGCTCACAGAAAACCAACAAAACACATTTTTTGTTTTCCTGGCACACAGGACTTTCTCAGTGCTCTGTCATCTGTCTCACCTGCCTGCCTGCACTGCCCAACACCTTAATGTGAAAGAATTTCTATTAACACTCCAACTTAATATGCTTTACAAACACATTTTTTGGCTCTCCTCAGCCAGGCTGAGCAGAACTATCACTCAGCTCAGCTCAGCCTCTCATATGCTGTGACAGAAGAACTCGGGAGGTTTTCACAAGCAGTGAGAAAACCTTAAGCCTAAAAAACCACACACTCCACTGGGCTGATCACGTTCTTCTCGAGAAAAAGTCAGTATTTCTGGAATAATCCTCTCGGAATCCACACCAGAGAATCCCAGAATGTTTTGGGTGGAAAGGGACCTGAAAGATCATCCCATTCCACCCCCTGCCCTTCCACCAGCCCAGGTTGCTCCAACCTGGCCTTGGACACTTCCAGGGATCCAGGGGCAGCCACAGCTTCTCTGGGCAACCTGTGCCAGGGCCTGCCCACCCTCACAGGGAACAATTCCTTCCCAATCTCCCAGCTACCCCTCTGGCACTTTGAGGCCATTCCCCTTGTCCTGTCACTACATTCTCTGGTAACCAGTCTCTCTACCACGGAGCTGGAACAGGAAGACCACCATTATGGGAACAGCAAGAAAACTTAAGCTGGGCAGTCACCAGACAGTGTAATACCTGAAAATCCCATAATATACATTAAATTAACAGCTAAATTCCAGCAAGGTTTGCATTTCATTTTGTGCAGGTTCCCCTCGTCCATAATGCATGCTGTCAGCAATCACTCTCTGTTTAATATGCATTGCAATTCCTCTTCTCTGTCACTTACTCAATATTTTTTCCCTTTCTACCAAAGAGAAGGAACGTGAAATCCTAATTTTGCTCTGGGTTGTGCAGAATCCAAGGAAATGGTCCTCTCCCAAAGAAAGCCAGGCAAGCAGAACACCCACAAAGGGAGGGACACGGGAGACCAGGCTGGGCTGGGAGTAGGAGGGGGATGAGCCACAGCTAAAGCTGGTAGACACCACCCCAAAGTTCTGATGCAGTCAGGACTCCTTACTTGCCTAAAATTCTGCAGGATCCGTGACCAGGAGTCTCTGCAGCTCCTCCAGGTCCCTCCACAACACCCACCTTTGGAGAGGCAGGAGCTGACGCAGGGAATTTTCGTGGTTATTTGTAGCTACAGAAAACATTGTAAAACCTCCCGCCTGCAAATCTGAGCTGGGAGTCAATTAGAGGCTTAAACACAAGCTCTTCAGTGGAACCCATCCTCAGCCAGGCATCAGCATGAGATCTGCGCTGAATCCAGCCCAAAGCACCAGTTCTCTGTCATTCCAGTGGCCATTCCATGGAAATGCTGCATTTCCCAGCTGCTCTTCTGCCTTAGTGTTATTAAAGTCGTGGCACCAGGGACCTCGGGAGGTTTTATTCCAAAAGCCAAGATGCCACGAAAAAGAACATGGACATTTCAGTCTGAATAATTTTTCCTTAAGAAGGAAGAGATTTGAACATAAAAACCAGCATCCAACTCTTCTATCTGAACATGGCAGATATTAGTAAACATGATTGCAGCAGTGAGCTAATACTTGTGAATATAATGCATGAAAACTTTCAAAGCTTTACCTCAGGACTGCAGGAGGCAGGAGATATCTGCAGCCCAGAAAAAAAAAACCACCAGCTGTAGAGTTTGATGCTTCTCTTGGCTAAGAACAGCCACCAGGGAATTTTACCCTTCCCCTTCCTAATTTTTTCACTGCCATAAATCAAAAAAGTCTTGCATTTAAAAAAAAAAATAGAATTGGCCAGCAGTCAGTCAGAGCAGCCTAATTGCTTCTGCTATTTAAAAAGAACCTAATTTTAAATGGCTAAAATGTTGTGGTGTAAAGTAGCTGTTGTACATGTGCATTAATTAATTTCCTAAGGATTTTTATTACATCTTCATGACACAGTCTAATTATCTGGTAGTGCTTTTCCCCACGTGTGTGAGGATGACATTGCTCCAGCATGTACCTCAGTTGTACTCCAGAAGCCTGCAAAGTGGGAATGCAAAGGGCTCCAGGTCTGCCTGCTCCGCTGAAGAACACGTCAGGAAGCCCTACAGCAAAATCTTTTCATTCCCAAGGGACACAAGAGATAATCTGTCCAACATCAGTGTCCAATTTATGCATTTTTCACACTCTCTTTCAAAGACACGGGGAAAAAGGGAGAGAAAGCATGTGCACAGTGCCTGATTAAACACTTCCCCTTGAATGAAAAATGCAAACACAGGGCAGCACAAAGAAGGCAGACAGGGTAGGCTCAAGTCCCTTCCTCTCATCTTCCACCTGTGTCTAATCTTTAAGATGTGTTTTGGCAAGTCTGACCCCCCAGCACTGGGGCGTGTTCTCTCAGGTTCTCAGACTCGGGGCTAGGGGCTGGCCAGGACACAGAGCTCACCAGCTTTCCCTCCCAAGATCCTCAGGAGTTTTCAGAAGCTCAGGAATAAGTCTCACAGTGAGTTTGATGCACACATTGCTCCCATTAACGTGAAATAAGTAACATCCCACCAAGAAGAGACTGACTGCACTCCCGAAGTGGCTCTCTGGGCCCTTCCACCCCTCATGTGCTGCAGCACAACCTCCTGGAAGCTGTTCCTGGGGGATTTCACGAGTTAAGCCTGTGCCAAAGCCTGGCTTGGCATCATGACTGGGTGAGAAACACACACAAATATTCAGGCACACTTCAAGTTTAGCCCTTGAACTTCTTGGCCCTGAACTGGCAGATAAGGGAACTCTGAATCCAGCAGACAAGTCAACAAATGCTGTCCCTGGTCCAGCAGTGCCAGGGCATTTCCTACATGCTGGAATTCTGTCCCCACCTCGTCCCAGCCACCAGCACCAGTCACGGGGTGCAGGGATCTGGATGAAGGTGGTGCACATGTGGGTGTAGACACTCCAACCCACTTCTCTGCTTCCAAAATATTGGTTAACCACTTGCAAAGTTCAGGTCCAAAATTTGCCAACCCTGAGAGAAATTCCTGCTGCCTGGGGAGACAAAGCAGCTCAGGGCCTGACCAGAGTGGGATGGCAAACACAGAAGGGAAAAGGATCACGAACTGCTCATCATTTGCAGATATTCCCTCTGTGTCTCCCTGTATTCCAAGAGCTTGGCATGGATGGCCACACGCCCTCCCTGGCAGGGGAAAGGCAACTGAGTAAAAATAAAACACTGCAGCACTTCCAGGGAAGCTGCAATTTCCATTCTATTGATCTTCTCTGGACATCAGTGACACACTGAGTTTATTTGGAAAACTAAATTGTAGAGCATGTTGCAGGAAGATGCTCTCGTTAAGCTTGTTTAAGGGACTAAAATTTAATTACATTTATTATTGCACTCGGAGATACAGCAAGGAAAGGCACATTCACAGCTAAATAAGCAAATAATTCAAAGTACTTTGTAACTGTAACATAGAGCACAAACTATGAGATAAAAAGGTGCCATTTTTTAGTGGTTTGGAAGAGTAAAGTTTCACTGTAAATTATTACGAAAATTATGGCATCACAAAATGAAATTTTAGCTGAATTAGAATTCCCTTAATTGCAAAACCTCCAGGATCTGAGCACTTCAGTCATGCAGCAGCTTCGGATGCTGCACAGCACCTTCCAGAAAAACTCTCCCGCAGAAACCAATAGAAAAATTGATACTTTAAAAAGAAATCATTACATAAAACCAGATTTTTAATACTCTCTCCCTGTAACTCCTGACAATAGTAAAATCCAGATATTAATTTGCTTCTGTTCATAACGTACTTTGCTGCTAAAATATTTTTTGCTGACAACAAAGATGCCAAGGAACTTCCATGTGAGTTGGGAATTAAGCCTTTGCTCCTTCCCTGGTTAATAAACAAGGCAACACTTGGATCAGCAATATTGGACACAAATGCCTGGGCTCCCCTGAGCGGGAAAATGTCATTAGGGCACAGGGGAAGATCATTCCCTGATCCATAAATGATTATCTGCTGCCGGGATTGTCACTCCGCTCCCCAGTTTTGCAAAATCTGTGTTTTAAAACAGTCCTGAAAAAAGCCATTTTGCCCTTCACAGTCCGAACCAGGAACCTGAATCAGCCTCTCTGGGATCTCTGTTACGTCCCTTCAAAGTGTCAACACGGCTCTGCTGCACCAGGATGACAACACTGGTCCCTCAGTCCCGGAAAAGCTGCTTCCCAAACCCCCGTGGACCATCAGCAAGTGCTGACTCAGGAACTGTCAGACTTTGTTCCCCCCCCTGCTCTAAACTCATTACTTATCTGACAGTCTGGTTTCCAACCATACATTTTTAATCACTTTTAGGAGAGCTTGTCTGTTCTGAAATCTGCTCAAAATAGTTCTTTGATTCTTCAGACTCCTGAATATCAAGATTATTTTTTCTATTTCCCCTTTTTTAACCCCTGCCTCCACACGTGCCCACCAGTTCTGCCCCTCCTGCTGCCAGTACAGGGCTCTTCAGGAAACGTCTGGTTCCACAGGTGGGTGATGATTCCCAGGTAAAGACCTTGTTTGAGGAGCACCCTGAATTCAAATTTTCTGTAAAATTTGAAAAGAAGTCCCCTGGAATATGGCAGAGTTTAGATAAGAATACATTAAAGATGATGTATGAGCCCAGCTCTGAATCTTTCAATAAGTATTGTTTGGATGAGATGAGGGAGCTCTTTAAATGGATTACCTGAGAGAAGAAAAGACTTAATGCTGTGTTATCAGAAATCTATATTTCCGTGTAATTTAATTATTATGTTGTTCAGTTTCTGTAAGTTTAAGGTACAACCTTGTCTCCTTTCAAATCCACATGGACAGATGTCTCCTGTACCTCGTGGAAGTACCGGATAGGAAACAGCAGAATCCGAAGCAGCAAAGTGACAGAAGCACATTTTTACTAAGAAAAGGATCAAAGGAGATGTCCAGGAGCTACTTGACATGACAAGGGACAGGCACTTCAGGCAAGTGGTGTGGGTTTGGTAACAATGCTATTTGAGTGTTGAATCAGTTGGCAAAACAAAATCTTACTGCTCAGACAAATGCACTTTTTAGCCACTTTCACTGAAGACAGTCTAGCATATGCTTTAAGCCAACTGTGCAGGAATATTCCAATCCCTAATATAGCCTGGTGTGGAAAGACTCCTCCCCGGGGTCTCCAAAGGAGGAATGACACATTTGGGAAGAAGGATTTCACACCGAGGAAACGAGGAGGCAGAAGAAGTTGCGGAGGCAGAAAAAGTTGGTTTTGTGACTTCCTCACCTGCCAATCACTCCCTAACTGATGGAATCAGGCAAATGGAACAGGTGAGTGTCTTTATGTGCCTGACTGCAAAACTGAATCTAACTGAAACACCAGCCAAGCTGTCCAACTTTCTGCAGAGTTCACACCAAGTTAACGCTGAAAAGGTATTAATTCTCCCTGTTCTGCTCAGTGCAGGCGTGTCTGAGAGCTCTGATTTGCTCAACTAAGTTTTCTACTTCCAGAAAGAAAGTCTCCCCAGGGCCTGACTTCGTGGAAGGCATCAGTGATCTGATGGAAGCTGCACTGACATTGCTCTCGAGCCATTTATCCAAACTGAGCCTCAACAAATGCCACAATCCAGGCCACGGTTTTGGAAAGTTCACAAGGACATGACCCACTGAGAAGAGTGAGACTCATTCCCAGCTGGAAAGAGGATAACAGGGAAAGCACATGAGCAGAGCTGGGATGTCACCCAGCACGTGCTCCAGTTGTAGCCACAAAGCTGTGCCCACTGTTAACCCTGGGAACTGTTTGCCCTGCTCAGTGCAATCCTGGGATAAAATCGCCAACCAAAAGGAACAGCACCCTTTCCTGGGGAAAAAGGAAATCTTGATTCCCACTGAAATGTCACAATCTGAAATTATTCCTTCCTTTTTTAACCTGTTCTCTCACCTGAGGTCTTGATCAAGGCACCTGCACACCGGAATGGTATGCACGGTGTGAGCTCCACTGGCTGTTTTTTGGTGGAATCAGGTCTCTGACTGCTCTGCCCAGTCATCCTAAATGTGGGAAACATGTCCCTTTGCTCAGGAAATTTAGCTTTCTAACCCTGTTGCCTTTACTGACCAGCAAAATCACATTTTAAACCTAAATTATTCAAAATCCAGCCATATGCTAATCCTCTAAATAAAAAAAATATCAATTAAATGCCCAATGAAAAATCACTGGGTAGACTTCCAAATGGGATTTGAAAAAAGATTTCTTATCACAATGTCAGATTTCACTGTTTTCTTTTTATTGCTCCTTGGTTGGTTTTCTTTCCCGTGTCCTTCACAGGTTCTTTTATCCCTTTCAGGTAAGCCTTTCCAGAGGGACAGATGGGAGAGCTCTGAGCAGCAGCTCAGCCAGCACAGGACCCACAATGCCCAGTTTAGCTCAGGGCAGTAGGAAATCCTTTTGTAGTTTTTTTTTTTTTCCTCCAATCTTAGGACCAAAAAAAAAAAAGCAAATGCTAGTCTTTCACATGTTTTGACACTGCCTACTTGTGTCAGCAGAATCCACTGCTGAGAAACTTAGAATCTGTAACTTTTCCTGAGCCAGTCTGGCTCATTGCCTCGAGACAAGGCAGCCTCCACAGCACCATCCCGTGTCACCAACGCTGGAGGTGACAAATTGGAGATACTGGGGATTATTGTCCCAACATTTTGTCCAAAACCCACTGAAATCCATGACAATGGATTCAGCTGGCTGGTGATCAAACACTGAGGCAGTTTTTATGCAGGACATGGAGCACCTCTCTTTGTGCCTGAGACATTCCACACAAAACAAGGGAAGCTGTTCTCTCCACTCAGTGCTCAACCACAGAGTTCACATTTCCTTCATCCACAGGAAAAGGTCAAAGAACTGCAGAAGAAATTAGGTCCCATGACTGATTTATGTTGCAGGACAAGATGCAGAGCAGCTGCAGTAAATCTGCATTTCAGGCACTGCAGGGATGTGCTCCAGGTGATCCCTCCTGCAGCCACAGACCAGGATTGGGGCAGGAACCTGCAGTCCCTGTTCCATGGGATCTGTGGGGCAGCTCACAAGCATAAAACCAAAGCAAATCCACAACAAAGATCTGCTCCAAGCCCTAAACTTGGAAATTTATCTTTCCAGACTTTGTTCCTACATACAAGAGGTGTCTTTATTGTCTCCAAAAGCTTTTCCTTAGTCCCTCAATGTTGTGCTACATGATCATCCTCCTCCAAACGAGCTTGTGGGAGGCATCACCCAAAGAGCTGAGTCTCAAGAGCCAAAGAAGACAGATTTTGCCTTCAGGAGGAGAAGGAAGAAGTTCATGGCACTTCTCCCACCCGGCCCTCGTTGCTGTCACAGCCACTCCTGGGTCTGGTGTATTTAGAGCCAGGAAAGACTGGAACAAAGCTTGGCCCAGGATAACTCCCCACACAGAAGGACACCCTCTGCTGCTCAGAGAAACTATTTTAAGGTATTGGCATTTGATATAAATAAAACAAAAGCTGTTTGGGATTCATTGCTCTGCCTTGCCGAGTAATGAACACCAACATGATAATTACATCAAAATTGATTGGTTTAAAAATGTCCACTCTAATTAATTTATTATAATACTTACAGGGCAGTTTCAGACAAGCTCTAATGCACCAAGGATTAAATGGGTTTATTCCCTTGGAATGCCAGGGGACTGGACAAACCCATTTGCAGGGAATGGAAATTAAAATCAGAAATTAAAAATCATAGAATCATAGAAAT
>JAWWES010000018.1:2096171-2132701 GCA_035583135.1 Lophotriccus pileatus | reverse complement strand
GCCAGGGGACTGGACAAACCCATTTGCAGGGAATGGAAATTAAAATCAGAAATTAAAAATCATAGAATCATAGAAATTATCATAAAATGCTTGGGTTGGAAGGGATCTCAGAGATCATTTAGGTGCAACTCAACCTGCAGGTTTAACTTTTTTATTTCCCAATCCTGACTTTCTTTGTTCTTAGTATTATGGGATTTTTTTTTCATATTTAACTTTCTCCTTTGTTATCTTTTTTTAAATAAGGAAAAGATGAGAGATCTCTGAAATTTCAGCTCACAACCTTTTTTTTTTTTTATTTCCTGCCTGGTGGGAAAACCTGGCTGGGGCTTTTCCTGCTGATCCAGCCTGTGGGAAGGACAGCTCTTCCATGAGGTGGGAGCTTGGGACACGTGTAGTAGCTACAGGAAGATTTTTTTCCAACCCAGCAAATAATTGAAGCATGTTGATTTCTTAATTTCCAGATACTTTGCCAACTAATTTAGGCCACAAGAAGAAGTTATAATTTCTGCATTAGTATTTCAGTGCTCCAGCTGTGACCTGATCACATTGAGCTGGGCTCCTCCAAAACAAATCTGTAATTCTGGATCTGAGCCACCAGCCCACCCAGCCCAACCGCTGACACCGTGAGGGTTCATTTACAGAGGGTAAATGTGCCCTTCCACTCCAACACACTGGCTCAAAGATATCAGGCAACTGCTTTAACTGCAGATATAAAGAAAAAAAACCAACAAAATATTTATCCTCAGAATATTTGATAGTTTGTCAGATTCTTAAGCTGAAACTCGGTAACCTTGACTCGGTTTGGGAAGTAACACAACTGCGAGGGCAAGAGCTTTCCTTTTAGTGGAAGTCAGTTTACATTTCATCAAGTGAACACGAGCTTTGTTCCTGTTTTGTGTGAGAGCAGGAAAGCGTGAGGCCACCAAGACCACAAGCCCTCTGTTGGTAAATAAAACCCTGCTGTGCTCTGAGCAAGAGCCTGGCCTGCCCCGGTTCCATTAACAGTGAGCTGGACCACAAAGGCGGGCAGGAGTTCTGTTTGTTGCTGTTCTCCAGTGCCCCCCCTCCAAAGGCTAAACTGGGCTGCTTCTAGTAAAGATTAAATAGCAAAGTAATTCAACTCCTGGCACTCCACTCTGAGACACGAAGGAGGTTATGTCACGCAAGAAGAAAAGGGTTTTCTTTGGAATTGGGCATTCTCCTCCTTTGCTGATATAACGAAAGAGAAGGGTTGCCTTTTAAAGCTCCGTGACAGCATCAAACTGGGGGAGAGCCCAGCACAACACCAAGGCAGGAAATGATAATGCAGAAATCAGTATTAATTGCTCACAGAACCGGTGTCTGTTCCAGCCCTGTACACAAATAACTGCCCAGATCTGCCTCAGTGCTCCAAGGTACTGCAGGGGGAAAAAGTGACTTTCCTCCCCTGGTTGTTTATCTGTAGAGTTACTCGGTGTATAACAAGAGCAATCTGAGGCACAGCAAGTCAGCAAATAAATCACAATTGTCAGGATTTTTTACTTCAGTTACACTGTGGTAAATTCAAATAATTCTAATGAAGTCAAATGTGACCACCCATTACAGAACGGGACAATCACTGTGTTAATTTAACAATTGATAACACTGATATATTTTTGCAGATATGTAACTTATATCCTTCATTAATAGTTTCTATTCAAGGTATTTAATTAGCATTATGATAAAACTGACCCAATTGCAGACAGGGCAACAAACCGAATTGACTTTCGAGGCTGCCCAGTTAAACCCCCCCGACAGCCCCCTGACCTCCTGCAATCCTAATGGCCAGTCTGGCAATTAATGTTCCCTCATTCATCACTACTAATTAACTCCATTGATTTTTAACACTGGGATTTCCACATTAAAGCAGGCTGCAAGAAGCACCACATTTGTTATGATATAATATTCAGAGGAAATGAAATAACACAAGTGCTGTGTCAGGAGACAAAAGCACCATTTAGGCCAGGATGTCAAGTTACACCAGAAACTACACATTGATCCTCATCTGCCTTTATTTTAACCATCTGCTCTCTCCAGAAGGAAACAGAGATTATTTGTTACATGGACATGAGTATGAGGGGAAAAAAAAGGCGAAGCTGAATTAATGGAGTGCAAAGTTGCTCTTGCACAAACCCTGTCACTTGAATACACAGCCTAAAATCCCCACAGCTCCTGTGCTGGAAGGAAGGTAAATGATGTTTTTAAAGGAAGGATTCAAAAGATGTTAAAACTCAGCATTGGTCAAATCTATAGGAGTGGAGGCGGAGATAAAGATTGTACAGAGTTTCTCTAACAGATATCTGAACTTGACACCACATGAGAAGATAATGTAAGAATTACAATACTAAGCACGCATGAAGTCTGGGCCTCTGAAGATCAGAAGAGCAGTCCAGAAAGAGCCAACTATCACAAGGAATTAAAGTTGCACTATGTTGTTGAACTGGCTTGTGCAGGTGGATCAATAGAGCATTGACAACATATTTCTATGCCAGGAACGTTCCCTAAAAGCATGTGCTTCCATTGAGCTGGGTGTTCTCAATAAAATATAAACTATCACAAAGAACTGAGGGGAAAAAAAATCCTGCTTATTTCCTAAAAGAGTGTTTTAATAACCTGATCACCTGGACTGGGTTTAGGGGATCTGAGTGGTCCTGCTTGTGACTTGAGACTGATTTTCTGTATAACCTTGAGCAAGTCAAGTCTCAGCCTTTCCTCCATTTATAAATCTGAAAACTACTCTTGAGAATTTTTCTTTTCCTGAGAAAGGAGCACAGTATTTCAGGGTGCACATGAGGCCATTTCACAGCATAATAAATCATCAATAAATGCAATAAGAAATTGGGTGAGAGAAAAGTTCTGTATCTGGCAAACTCCTAGATCCTCTTCCACAGGCCGGTTCCAGACGGTTTGAAGGTGACCCCACGGAGCACATAAAGGGAGAACACGAGCTGAGAACACAAATTCCTGGTGCCCAGGAGTCACTGAAGCTCTTCCAAAGCTCTGCTTAGCTTTCTGAACAGGGGGCACACCAAGGGGACGTGCTGCATACAGAGCAACCCAGCCGTGGTGCAGCAGCCGGGCAGGTCCAGTAAGAACGACAGCAAAGCAAATGGAGAAAGATTTGCAAGATCAGAAGTTGTTCATCTGAGAAGTAAATGCCCAGTATTGTCCCTCGGCTTCCTGCCTCCTGCCTTTGGATGACACAGTCAACAAGGCTCCCTTTGTGGTTTGGGTTCTGCCTGATGGTACATTAATGCACCAGATAGGACTGAATCATCTGTTCTTGTCTGCAAGTGGTGCTGAGGATTTATGGCTCCACACAGGGAAGTCACAAGTGACGTGTATGGGCAGTGCTGAAAGGAAGAAAGACAAGGTCATCCACCACCAGCAGCCCTGAAAAAGGGGGAACAGTAATACTGGAAAGAGAATTAACTATGGGGAAGATATTAATAAATATATCACAGAGTTTCCATTATGTTCTGATCATTAAAACCATCATAAGGCTTAGAAAGGCTTTGGGCTGGTATCACTGAGCCCAGTTCTGGGTGCATAATTTCAGTATTAATTTCTTTGGAGTCAAGAACTCCCTCAGTTCCCTGCCCCTTTCCCAGCAGAGGCTCCAGCATTCCCTGCTGGAGAGGCCTGGGGAGTTCTTGCCTCCAGGTGCTGCAGTGGAGCTCCCAGGTCCCTCCCTGTGCTCAAGGCACAAACCAGAGAACATGATGGAATAAGAGGAATGTGAATCATAAATTAATGTCCTTTCAACATAAAGAGATGGAGAGATTTTGCAGGAAGCTGCTTTTTATCACACTGTGCTCAGGCAAGCCAAGGGTAGATCAGATCCTGAGCACATGTTTCTTGGAGAGGGTGAATGAAACAAAGGATAAACAAACTTCAAGCAGCTTGATGGTGCTGTTCCATCATTCAGTTAAGATTTAGATATTGTGATTTTAAAGTTACATCTTCTGTAAATCTTTTCTGTGGCCTTGGTATTTCTTGATGCATTCTGGATGGCTCAGCTGGCAAAGCAGATTCTGTGTATATCAGAGTTCAGGCTTCACTAACTTACCCTTTTCCCTTGGAAATCAACAGGACTTAAGGGTTTATTAAAAATAAGCACATATTTAAGTGCTTTACTGTAGACCTACACATTCCAAAGTATTGCCAAAAATCCAAGCTGAGAGAGCTCCCCTGTCAGGGTTCACACTCCCCACTCAGACTGGACCCTCCTCAGAACCTGTATGGACTAATCCAGGAGTGTCTGAGCATTCCCCACTTTGGAACAGGGAATAACATATAAATTATAAATAATATAAAATATTTCCCATCTTGGAACGGGGAATAAGAGTGAGGTTGTGCCCAACCTGCTCTAACACAGCCATTCCTTTGTTCTCAAAGGCGTTTCGAGGTGGCTTCCCCAGTAAAAAGTGGGACACTGGTGCCTCTGACAGACTGGAACCCAGCAGAGGGTGGGATGAGCGAGGCCTGCTGGCTACAGAGACAAAACAGGAGCTTTTGCCAACCCCCCAGAACGTGGTGCTTTTGCCCCAGGAAAAAAAGATGCTTGCAAACAACACAATCTTTGCTGTGCGCTGAACTGAGGCGAGATCTGATGCTGAATGACATTCCCTCAAGAGCAGGAGCAGCAAGAACTGGCTCAGCCAGGCAGTGCCTCCCGAGCCTTCTTGGGGACTACCAACAGCCTGTGGTGATCAGCAGAGGAGGAGGAGGCAGCTTCCTCAAGAGAAAGTGTTTCAGAGCTACCCTGACCTGTGCCTGTCCAGCCCTGGGGTCACAGCTCTCAAACCAGGGCTCTCAAACCCTTTCTGGGTGTGGGGTAAAAGGGATCTGAGAGACAGCCTTCAGATAGGAACAAAATGCCACCAGCAGCTTCAAAGCAGGAGCTTTTGGGAACCAAATAAACATTTTCAGGATCACAGCACAGCTTGGTGATATACATTTGAGAAATCTTCTCACTGTGATCTGAAATTATTCAACAAAGTTGTCATGGGCACATTTACCTCTCTAACAGTTCTGTGCTGCTTGAGGTGTTTGTGTAGTTTGGGGGTTTCTATTTGCCGTGTCCTTAGGAAAAGACATGTGAATTTACATTAATCCTACAGCTAAATACTGACTCAAACATCTCCAGGAAGCTGCTCATATTCCAGTTGCTGTCACGTGTGCTGTACCACCCATATCCCAATATATCCTTACTCTGCATATGTATGATTATATTATACTGATTTTTTGTCAGCAATATGGAAAAAAAAGCCCTTTCTTTATCCAAATACCTATGGAATCAAACCTCCAGAAAATCTATTGAATAATCAAATTTCTGTACATATACACACACAGAGCTTGTTTTATATACATCTGTATGTGTGTATCTATCTCCTGTTTTCTCCCCAAACTCCCCTGCTCACAGACCTGAGAACAGTCCTTCTAATTACAGGAAGAACTGCACAACAGTGTAATTTTCCTCCAGATTTCTCTCACATAATGGAGGTTTTCAATTTGAAATAGTTCTTAATGCTGACCAGAACAGCATCATTCAAAGCATTCCGAGGTTTCAGAGGATGGTTCAGAGATAATTCACTGTAAATTATCCCTACAAATTATGGCCTCATTTCCAAGAGCAGCTATAAAAGATGTAAATCTTCTGTGCTCATCTTGTCAGTCAGTTCTACATTTATATCCAAATAACCAGTTGTTTGTTAAAAACATAAGGTCAATGAAGGCAACCAGTCCAGCCTCTAACTAATGTATTTTAAATGGCTGGAAAATACGCTTTTCCACGTTCTGACGAGGGATAAACACGTGTACAACTGCACCAGGAATGTATTTTTAATATCCAAGCAGAGGCTTTGAGAGCAACAAATGGTGTGTTGTCTCCAGGATGTATGAAAAGGAATTCTGGATGTAAACTTGGCCACAGCAAGATGAGACCTGCTGTCTTCTACTGGGCTGAGTTTGATTACTGAGCTAAAGTTGGTAATAAAATGAGAGCAGTGCCAGGAAAAACAAACTGTAGCTCCAAGGAAGAGGAATATCTTCAGAATTTCTCTTGATAAACTTCCAGTAAGATACTGGGAATTCATATCAACAGAAGGCTAAAATACAGGGTAAAAATCAGAAACACTTGAAGTGCTTTGCAAGTTCTGTAAGGGAGTTGATTAAGAGAAGTACTCTCACAGTTTCAGACTCTTCTCAGACAAAAATCATATATTTTTACCAGTTGCCCGAAACACAGCCCTTGCATGAGGCACAAAATCTCCTGCAGGTACAGGATGTTCAGGGAAGGATATTTCTGGCTATTTCTAAGTCAGAAGTTTTTCAGTTGAAGAAAAAAGATTTTTTGCATTTAATTTGAAGCTGACTGGAAAATGTTATTGAGTTATCTCCTAACCAGATTGAAAATGCAGCAGCAAAATCAAATCATGGGATGAGTTTCATGCTCTCTTACAGAAGTGGTTTAAATTTGCTAAAGTTAATGGTGTCTCTGTTGAATTACATCAGCTTTTTAGCTCTAAAAAGAACATACTAGTATAAACTAAAACATTATCAACTTCTTATCAGCAATGTGCTTGTCAGTGGCTGCAGGGCCAGAAGGCAAGGCTCTTGTTTTAGACACAGCCCAGGGAGCCAAACAGATCCCTACTCTCAAGAAGTCCCAGCTCAGAGTAATAAAAGGCCCAAAATCCTACCAGATTGCTTGGCAGTTCTGGGTGTAGTAAACTGAAAAAGGCACCAGAAATTATTGCTTTTAACTCTAAATGTTCTGCAATCTGTGATTAGTCTCTTAAACACAGATCACAGGCGTATAGATCATATACATCCCACTTTCTGGCCTGTTGCTGTGTTGATGCTGAGCTAAAATATCCCTGTAAAGCACTTTGGATCTGCCCATTTACACGTGGAGTGGGAGCAGCAAAAACCCTTGCTGTGTGATTTGTGATTTGGAATCCCAGGTGCCACTTTCCGTGTTACAAACCCTCCACAGTCCCAATCCAGGTCTCAAACTCCCTCCTCAGGGGCAAAACATCCCAGAGACCCAAGGGCTGGGAACCAGAAATTCTCCACACTGAGAATCCCACTTGCTGGAGCTCCAGCCAGGTGATGAGCAACGTCTTCACAACTCTGCTTTCCATTATTGGATCCCAAGCCTGGCTCTTGCCAAAAAACCAGAAAGCCCCTGGCAATGCAATTCTTTCAAAAGGTAAACCTGGGAGGAATTAAAGCTGGTAATGAATCACCTGATATAAACAGCTCTGGACTGAGCACGAGACAACCTGATTGCCTGACACATGAACCCACCCTCTGAGGTGATAGCCCAGGTCATCAAGTGGGCACAAAATTACTGATGACCAAAGTCTCTGCAGTGGTGCACTTTCCTCCTGGGCTACAGCCTGAGATCCACGTGCAGAGAGACAAAAGCCAGCTAAAAATCCCATTTTTCCCTCCCTTTGCTGCCAGCAAACATTGGAGCCAATCCTTGTGCTTCCCAAAGAGGAGGCAGAGTTGCTCTTTCCCTTCACTTGTACTTCCCAAGGAAAGGGCTGTAGGAGTGAGCTGACAGAAAGGAGAAAGCCTCATTCCCACCCTGCCAGGAACTGATTGTTGTGCAGGGATTTGAAGGAACAAAAGAGGCAGTGGGGACTGGGATCTGTGCACATAACATGGAAACTGGAGAAGTTCCATCTGCCTGCACGGGCTTGGTACCACAAACATTATTTAAACATTAAGTGGCACTTAACTCATGGACAGTTTGGCTTTGGACCTTCCCTCCCAGCTTCCCTGGGCTTGGACCTTCCTCCCCAGCTTTCCTGGGCTTGTGCAGGCACAATTTAATTACACGGGCAAGAAATGTGGCAAATCCATCAATGGGAAAACATCTGACTGCAGTGAATTTACAGCCCTGATTTGGATTGTTCACAGATGCCTTCTTACAGCAAACATGGCTTACCTATTTATCCTAAAAAAATATAATCATAATTATCTTCTTGCATTTACATTGATTTGTCCAATTTTCCAGGAGGGAAATATAATTAACCACAAATAAGAACAAAAAACCCTCAAAGTTGACCGATGAGATGCTGCTTAAGACACTCAGTTCAATTAGACTAAAAGCTTTCTCTCTTTGTTGCAACAGCACTTTCCAAATAAAACCTGAATTGCAACAGGAGTGAAGTGAAAACTCCACCAAAAGTTTGAGAAAGGACTTTCCTATAATTTTCTCTATTAAGTAGTGATTTTTATACATAGCCAACAATAGTTATTTATTACACTAGGAGGTATAATAATGAAAAATGAATAAATTCTTAACAAATAAATAACTTTTCTTTCTTCAACAGAATTGAAAAATTTGAGTCTCAGATACTGAAGTGGCTGAATGTGAATATGTTTGAAAACCTGTGCTTAGGTTCCTAAAATGTTAATCCAAAGGGCACTAACTGAACAATTCCTTGGAATTGAGTTGGAATTAGGCCCAATAAACTCCCCTACTTTCAAAAATCATAACAGATAATAGAATTGACTTGCACCGAAGTTTATTACACAGCTACTGGACACAAATGCACTTAAGATAATCAAGTTGCTACTCCTCATATTTTAATTATAGGAAAAGCATTGTAAAAGTCAGACTTCCATTAAAAACAGGCAGTTTAACAAGACCTAATAATAAAATTTTTATCAATGGGAATATTCAGAATTAACTTTCTGTGTACAAATTAGATTTTAAATGGCAGGTTCATTTCTCTGGTGATCTAATTTAGGGTTTGGTATCAAACAATGTCTCAAACACATAAAGAACCTCCTATGGTAAATCTTCATCCCTAATGTTTTCCAGCTGGTCTCTAATAACTGTTCCTAATTGTACTTGTTAAAAAGTGGATTTATGAATCTCAATTAGACTGGTTTTACCCATCCTACAGCAATTTTCAGTCCCAACCACGACTATTTCCAGATAGAAAGAAAAGTTTTATGTGGGTGACCGAATAATTACAAAAATAAAAAAGAAAATGCCTTTTATACAACTTAATTCTCAGTAATTCTATTCCAATAATCCAAACCAGAAAATACAGCAGGTAATAACCAATTTTTGGCACTTTGTTCATTCCATGAGTTACAAGGTACTTTCATTACCAGGATATTCACTTTGCTTTGTGCCCTGCTGTGACCATAAAGATTTACATCATTCCCAGGGAATCTATTTTAATTTTCCTTGCAAACTTAATACCCTGACTCAGCAAAGAATGGAGAGAGAAGCTCACTCTGAGCACACACGGAGGGCCCCAGTCATGGAAATGCTCCCAAAATTCCTGCAGGGCAGTTTGAGCCAAGTTCAGTCTGTGCTCACATTTCAGGGGCTCAATCTTCAGCACCCAGGTAGCCCTTTATTAACTGTTTTGCAGAGCAGTGTGCACTGCTGTGGAAGACATCCTTGCAAACCACGTGTCCCTCCCACGAGTAATCCTCACCCCAGTCCCAGTTCTCTGGGCACCCTGTGCCAGGGCCTGCCCACCCTCACAGCCAAGAATTCCTTCCCAGTATCCCACCTAATCCTGCCCTCTGGCAGTTTGAAGCCATTCCCCTTGTCCCCTGATGTAAACAGTCCCTCTCTCCATCTTCCCAGTCGGCTCCTTCAGGTTCTGGGAGGCCACAATTAGGTCACCTCAGAGCCTGCTCTTCTCCAGGGTGAACAATCCCACCTGTCTCCACCTTTCCAGAGGGTTTTGCAGTCAGAACTGAGACACTGAACATCTCAGCCACGTCCCTGGGAGTGTCACCCACCACACAGGGGCACTTCAGCAAAACCTGTCAGTGTGATCCGTGCCTGCTGTGCCACATCTGTGGAAAAGCAAAGCTTCCACTGTCCAATGGGTGGAGAAAATATATCAGTGACATAAACTGTTTTAGACCAGAATACATCCCACCTATGGGAAGAAATTTCTGCTACAAATAAGCATTTTTATTCCAGTCTCCTACAACTTTCCCAGATGGCCAGGTAGTGGCTCTTCCTTGGGGGTCACCATATGTTCCACAATTAGTGACTCATGTCTCTCATTAACATTCAGCTCTCTGACAAATGCCCATGAAACCAGAGCTGGGGACCAGGGCCCTTGTGCATCAGGAAGGGAAAAGGAGGCTCTTCCCCAGCAAACTATCAAAGTCAAAGTCATTATCCCTCACGTAATAGCCATGAACGTTCTCCTTGAAGCACCACTTCCAGCCAAGACAACAGACCAGGCTGTCTTAGTTCCCATTCCTTGGGAGGCTGAATATAGAAACAAAAATGCTATTTTTACAGCATTACATTACAACTTTGTTGTTGCAGCCAAACACTTTGGCTTGGAAAAAGTCTGACTTGAGCTGGGTGTTAAGTAACGCACAATAAATTGTCAGGCAAGCAGAAGTGCTGCAGCACGTGCAGAGCTGTGCTCTGGGCACAAACAGTTAACACATCCCTGCTGTCCACCCCACGTCTCCCTCAAAAGCTGCTGGGGAAATAAAAAAAAGATCTGATTTCTCCCTGGAAGTTTTATGATTGAAAGCAGCAAGTTAAAAACAGCAATATTTTTATGGGCTCCCGTGAAGAGGATTCTCCAGTGCTCAGTAGGGCGAATCCGACCTCCTCAGAAACACTGATCCCATTATTCAGTTTTGGTAATTAAAATGTTTTCTAAATGATTGTTCCCCAGCAGGAGGAAATTGATTAATTTTAATGCATTATTGTATTTTAGCATGGCACGACTTTCTCTTTTCTTTTCCCCTCCACTTCCCCCTCCTCCCCCCCCCCCCCCATTTGCAGATGAATTATTTAGATGTGGAGATTTGTCTGCTGCGTTTGACGTGAAGCTTTAGGGAGCAAGTGGAGAAACCCAAGGAGCGCCTTGGCATTTGCCAGCTCAGTTCTTCCCGGTTGGATATGGATTAGCACAACACAGAGCAGGAGGAAGTGGCCTGACTAAGGGAACAGAGATCTAAACGTGACTTTAAGAGAATGTTCATCTTTAGAACTGCATTTAGGAGTTCATGACGTGCTGCTTTTTTCAAACAAGTTGTTTCGGTTGCGGGACTGGTTGGGGTTTGTTTTGGTTTTTGTATCGGGCCACAGAATGTTATTTAAATATAATTTAATGACAATATGAGTAGCACTTATGAACATAGTGCCCAAATTCTGAGTCCTGTGAACAACACCCGGTAACTGGAGCTGGTTTGGGGTGAGGCTGTTAAAGATCACAAGTGCTACAAAAGCTGAAGGCACAGATACCTGGAGAGCTGCCTTCAAACACTGGTTCAAAACCAGACCCCGTCCCATCTGCAGAGAAGAGATGTATATATCTCACACTTTTGCCACAGCAAGCAATATTTCAAATAATTAGAGTTATTTGGTGTTTGTGTTCACGTCCTGCAGTACTTAGAGTAGAATCAGTGCTGCCACAGGTGATCTGACATTAAAGAGTTTCTTGAAACACTTCAGTGTTTCTCCTGCTCCCAATTTTTTTTTTGCTTTTTTTACAAAGGCTTCTGCTTGATTAGAAACCAGAACTAGATATGTAAGCAAACTTTTATTGCCTGATAAGATCATACTGGATTTCCCTTCTACAGTCAAGCAGATTTCAGAGAGATGAGCAAACTCATCAGAGGTTCTGGAATGAAACTCTGCTCATCCAAGGGACAACACACAGTGACAAACTGGAACAGAACTACTTGCCTTGGGATTCAGTGGCCACCTCCAGGAAATGAAGAGGAAGGAGCAGCATAGCCTGGTCTGTGGCTACTGCAAGGCTAATTCCCCTGGGGATGCTCACAGTGCTCCCAAGAACTTTGCAAGGATCTGGGAGCACTCCCAAGGTCTTGGAGTGCTCTACAAACAAGGCCAGGTTTTCAAACAATACGGGAAGCATCAGCATGCCCAGCAAACAAGGCACTGGTGTTGGAGGACTCTTGGACAAAGCCAAGAACAGGCTTCTCTTGATTCTCGAATACATCACTTTTCCTGGCAGTAGATTTACCCAATAAACAACAGTAACCAGAACATTTATGACTTAATATCAAATTTACTAAAGTGCTCAGGGGTCTCAAGCAGAATGAAGGCCTCTATATATTATGTAAAGGCATCCAAAGAAGCTGTTTGTCCTGAAATACCCAGTGTCCTACATATCTCTGATGAAAGTCTCATCTTCAAAGGAACAGCAAGATTTCAGTGCAGCTGAATATCCCAACTGCCAGCACTTTCCAGCAGCAGGGACTTGGTTTGAGCCTCAGCTCTGACTGAGGCTTTAAACAACCCAAAGGGATGTCCTTCACACAGCAAATGTATAAGGTGTGTTACAAGACACCAGGGAGCACCACAGGATGGATTTTTGCCATACACTGTGTAGACTGAAGTCTTGTGTACCATTGAAAATATTTCAGGGTGAAGGGGAATAGCAGGAAAACCACCTTATCCTGCTTCCAAACACCTCAGCACCTGATGCCTTTGAATAATTAGCTTTAGCTGGATGAGAATTCTTTGCCCATTATTGATTCCCACAAAATAAATACCAAGCTATTGTGCTCATGCAAGAAAATACTTACTTGTAGCAAAGTATTTTTATGCAACTCAAGACTCCTTTGAATTCCTCCACACATGTCCAAGAGGTTTGCTGGGAAGAAAGAGTCCAACCAGCAGCCAGGAGTTCAGTGTGAAATGCAAACACTCAAACTGTGCTTGCTGCTGGAGTGGATCAGATGCACTGAACAGGGACCACATCTGCTCACAGCTCCTCCTCCCTGTGGCCTGAGCATTTACCTGAAGTGACATAACTTTTCAGGGTTGCATCCTTCACACTGCAAACAGGAATGATTCATGAGAGCAGATGTGCTCACCCTCACCAAGGAGTCAGGCTGACCCTCTCCACCAAACAGGGCTATTTTTGTGCACACTGACTTACACAATTGCTTCTGCAGAACTCCAAGGCAGCAGTTAAGACTTTATGGCATTTTTGGTTTTCCCATGCAGTGGAATAAACAAGTGGAAAACAGAATATGGACAAAAGATGGGTTAAAATTTAAAAAGTAATATTTTTGTAAAGAGAGCCAATGTTCTCGGGCCCAGGGTGGGATTGTTGGGGTGTCCTGTGCAGGGGCAGGAGCTGGATTTCAATGATCCTTGTAGGTCCCTTCCAGCTAAGGCCATTCTGTGGTCCCTAAATGGGTTCACTACAGTAAATCCAGAGTTAACAAGGTACAATGCTGTGTGTGGGAAATGGCAGGAACAAACAGCCAAACTAAGGCCACGCTCCATCAGGAGGGGAAGGGCAGCACAGACACCAGTCCTTTCCCTCGCTGTGCTGCTTCAAGCACAGCTCAGACAGAGCCATCAGATCCCAACATTACACATCCCTTTGGATACACACACCATGCTCTAGTCCTCACATTTACACCTCAGCAGCACTTTTGGGTGCTCAGAATATTCCCCTTGCCCTCAGCAGGCTGCACAGGGGTGGCTGGGTCTGAACTCAGAGCCTACTTCAGTCACAGTTCCTGTGCAATCACGATTCCTTTACAAAAGTCAACAGGACTACGAGTTCATATTCTGCTCCCAGTGTACATTATTTGAATAGTTATTTATTATTTGAATGCCTGCATACAGAAGAAACACCCCAACCTCAGCTCTGTGCTACACACAGGACACAGACCCTAAAACCACCCTCTGCTTCATGTTCTACCAGTCTCCTGCCAGAGGGAAGCTTAAACAAAGCCTAAAAGAAGGCTGGGGAGGGCAAGAGGAAAGACTTGCAGGGCAACAAGAGAGCAAGGGGAAGAAAATCTGCTACAAAAAATTAAGAGGAGGATTAGATCATCCAGAAGCCATCAGTGTTGGGTCCTGGGCACTAATTAGTGCTAAGTATTTGCCTCTCTTTCTGTTAAGCAGAAGGCTTTGCAGATCTTACACAGATGATTCCTCACTTACCATTCTCAACTCAGTAATCTCTGGGTGAGCCTTTAATCTGTTGCTGAATTTTATTTAGTTGTCCCTTTGTCCTTTCCTGTTTATTTTCCTAATTGTGTTTCTTTTTCTCGCTTTTTTCTATATATAAGTGACTTTCTGTGTCATCCCTACCCACACACCTCTGCCTGCCAAGCCATTTCCCATTGCTTTTCTTGTTTAACATTGTTTGCCCCTTATTTAAAGTTCCCACATTCTTTGCATCTTACAGATCAGAGCAAGAGGAACAAGCTCAGTTTCCAGGCTGCACTCAGATCAGCCACAAACAATCCCACGGAACATATTTTGAGGAATAAATTTCACTTACATCTCTCTGAGCCAAAGTGGTGCAATATAAATCAAAATAGAGCAAGGAAAAGAAAACTTCTCCAAATTCCTGTGCATTGGAATGGATGCAGCATCTGCCTCAAGTGTTAGGAGCACCCACTGCATTCCCTCATTTGTTACCTTCTGACCACAAGCAGCAGATGGTATTTTGTCATCCCACAGACCTCAGTTTACATAAATCCCAACCTCTGCCTGGCAGAATTTATAATCCAGTGCTGAGCCACCAGTGGATGGATCCTCTCCTGCAACAGGCAGTGCCACACAACTGAGTTTTCTTCCACAAGTCTTTCTGTGTATTTGACCATCAGTATTTACTAGCAATGAATAATTTGTAAATATAATTCACCACTGCTGTAATTTCTGTGACTTATTCCCAGTGGCCCTCACTGCATCTAATCAATCCTCAATTACTATGCAAACACATCCTGCAGGCCACCGAGGTCTTTGCTAACAAACAGATAATTACAGACACCACAATGGCACCAGAGAATGCAACCCAAAAGAACTTTGAGGTGATTTCCACTCCCCCAGCAAAGAAAACTGATTTGTTGGAGTCCTTAATTTCCAAGTATTTTGCTGTGCTCTGGACAAGTGATTACTGTAGTTCTAGGCAGTGACTGCAGTTACTGCTCCAAACAAACCCTACATAACTCAGGGTGTTGTAACATCACCTGGATGAGTTAGGGCCACACCCAAAAATCCTCATCCAGGGGCACCTTCCAGAAAAACAGCAAAGCCACGGCTCTTACAGGATACACGCTCAGCTCTGGAACACCCCAGCTGGCAAAACTCGTCACAGCCAAACTAAAGCTTGGAGTTACAAATGATCCTTTCCAAATTTATTCATTCATTCCTTTGCCATAACATTTTTAGTCTTTCTTTACAAGTAAAATGAAAACTAGGCAGAGGATTCACCTCAAGAATGCAGAAGTTGGATGCCTGGCCTGGTCTGACAGTCCATTTCAGGACTAGGAGACAAGGACACCTTGACTTCCATGGAGGAAGGGGATGGGCACCATGTCCAGAGGGCAACTCATCCTGAAGGTGGTACCAGTTTCAAAACCAAGCCTCCAAAAGCCCAATCCCTCTGCAAACAAACCCAGGTACAGAACTCTCCTCTCCCTGGAGTCCCGTGCTGTTTGGAGAACACAGTGCACAATAACACCCAACAGCAAATTTTCTGATGCTTGGATTTGTGTCTATAAAATAACTGACTCGCCCTGTTTGGTTGATAAAATGCCTCCTTGAAATATGCAGGGGAAAGGAAATTAGAGAGGAGAAGGGATGCTACATCAGACATTTTTACTCAGGTTGAGGGATGGTAGGTGTTACAACTTTAATGGTTTTGATTTGCCATTCCATTTTAACACACAGGAGTTAACACAAGTTCAAATTAATCAGTCAGCACTTCTTTAACCTGATATTTACAGCCTGTACATTCAAATGAAGGCAAACAAAAGTATAATTTATGCTACAATAATGCCATATAAAGTATCATTGTTTTAATTCTTTAATAGAATTAAGCTAGCTGTGGCAAGCAGATAAAACCCCTTTGAATAGTGAAACATTGCCACAGTTTGTCTTGTCAAGGCTCCTGCTTCTAAGAATATTTATGATTTTCCTGTTCCTGGAGAACCATAAATGACACAGCAGGTCACTGAGACAGTTCCCCTCTCAGTCTGGATATTTCCATGCAGAACCAGAGCATAATTCAGTCTCCATCCCCAGATAACCCCAGCCTTTCTCCTCCCACTGCTAACAGAGGGCTGAGTGCTGCACTTGCTCCTGAGAAGCCAACTCCATCCCTTGTGCTGACCCCCAGGACTCCACCAGGGCTGTGTGGGATGAAAAATAAAGCCGGATTTCACTGGGAATTAGGGGAGCACCACCCAGCCCCCGGAGCACAGGGGGCAGTGGCACTTTCTGGAGCTCCCAGACTGTGATGCACAGCTCACTTGACACCCTGAGTGTCACTGGAGTCACCTCCCAGTGTCCTGTGCTGCTCCCAGCAGCCTGTTGGCTGCTAAATGACTTTATATCCTTTTTTCTTTTTCTACAGAGCCTATTTTAGAAAGGTTGTATATCAATCTGGAAAGTGCTGTGAACATGATGTTATCATAATGGTACCATATGCCAGTCGACTACTTACAAATCATCCATGCTTCCCTCACTTGGTAGATTTTAAAGGCATGATAAAGAACTTGATTCTCCTCATGCTTACACTGGATTTATATCAGGACACCTCCATGTTTTACACTGGTTAAGAAAAGGGAGAAATATTTGTATCAAACCCTCTAAAAACCTTGAAAGGCTCTCAAAACAGCCGTGTCAAAATAGAGTTTTTACTGTTCGAGTGTTTGTCTCAAAACAGATGTGAGTGTTAAAGACTCAAACCCTGTGAAAAGGCAGGAGATGCTCCCAAATCACCTTATCCAGCTGTACAACCTGTAGAAGTGGGTTATATCCTTTAACTGAAGAGCTTTGGAGCTGTTAGTTCACCTCCCTGGTTTGGCCCCTTAAGGAGCCCACTGTGAATTCCAATCCTCCACCTGATCATTTCTCTACAGCTTTTTCCCTACTTTCTTTGTTCCAGAGAAATCAGATTTTCATGTGTTCACAACACCCCATAAACCCTGCAAAAAATTATGAACCGTAAGACTTGTGATAAAAGAGGAGGTTAACACGAGTTTGGATCTTAACAAGGAACCCAAGATGAGTAAAACTTCAGCTGCATTATCTGAACTTAGGGGAACCCAGACCCATTTCCACTCATATCTACCAGTTAAATATATATAAAAAAGATTGTTCACAAATTTCACACTCGGCCAATCTTGAAGCTGTCATGTTCTGGCAGCTCTCTGGTGCCTTTTTGACCCTTCACAGTCTTTTTCAGAGTGACTATTAGTGCTCATAAAAGGTTTTGCATGAGAAAACTAGAAAATGAAGTATGTGGAGTTCGAGCAGAGAACTATTTTTGCTCAGCTACTCTTACTCCTCTTCTGTGCAGAGCACATGTTTAGTGAATCTGATTCCAGCCTCGTGCCTGTTCATTCATCAGCCCTTGTACTCAGGCTGGGACCAGGAGAAATTCCCCTGGTTCTCATGGCAAAGGGAGAAATGAGCCCTGCAGTTCTGCTCCTGTTTGCAGCCTGGGGAGAGCTGGGTGATCTCTCCATTCCTGCTGCACTTCTGCAGGCAGGCCATGTGCTGACCTTCACCCGCCTGTCTCAGGAAGAAACTTTCCTACAAATTTCAGTACTTTCCCTTTAAAGCAGCAGCCAGAGAAGAGAAACTGCTGAAGGGTGAGCACCACTGGTCACATCCAAGTGTTTGTAAACACACTTATCCCGGAGAATTCTGCACTTGTCTTTGGACATCTTGACTGAATGCTTTAGATTCTCCCTTACGAATACTGTGTCTCATCTTCACAAGAGTGTGCAGTATTGTCTCTTCATAAATTTGGTACTACATGATCTATATTAATTTATAAGGGAAGAGTCACACTCTGCAAACTCTCAACCACAATTCCTCCTCTCTACATGAACACACTGATTTACCTCACTCACAGGAATCACATACAAGTGTCCCGTGGCTGAACTCACCTGGCAATCTAAAGCTGATGCTACTGGGATCTGTTTCCTTTGAGAGCAGCTCTTAATTTTCTACAAGCTTTCTCATCTGCCTCTCCTTAACACACACAACTTCCCCACTGAGGTTTCAATCAGCTTGTGCAAAGGGAAGCACCAGTCGCTGGGGCAGCTCGGTCAGTCTGTGCAGAACACAACAATGAGCCTGAATTTTATCCAGCTTTTCCATTAACATCTGAACAACCCTTTCTGGGGTTCACAATGGGAATTGTAACTACTGCCTTGATCCCAGGTTTTATGTATTAGCCATTTTTTGTGATATGGGAGATAGGCAGGGAAGGCTCAGTTGCCTGAACAGGGATGCCAAGGCTGTTTGAGACACGTGAGGAAAACCAGGACACCTCACTGGGCACCAGATCCAATGGATGTGCCACAGCTGGTGGAGCAGCAACCAGGGAGCAGGCAGGACACCCTGGAGAACACAAGGAGACTGGGAGACCTGAGTCCTACCTGCATCTAAATGGTCCAAATCATCTTTCTACATGGTCTAAATCACCTTTAGACTGCTTAGTGGGGTCTACAGTCCATCACCATCCCTGGAGAAATTCCCAGTGACCTTGGCTTGGAACTGGCACTGGGTTCTGGCGCTTGCAGTGCCACAGTTTCCTTTGCATGGACAGGCAGGGGAGGGAAGGGCAGTGGAAGTGCCTCCCAGGCCTCCCAGTGACACAACCAGAATGGACATATTTGCATAAAACGACAACATGGCAAAAAAAGTACAAACAGGTAATTCAAACCCAAAGTGGTGCCACAGATGGACAGTTTGTGGGAACCCACCACACTCCCCATGCACCTGGAAGCACACAAAGGCCAAAGGCAGGCACACATGTTGCAATAATAAAAATGTAAAAACTAGTGCAGGCACCACACTCACACTCCCCAATGGCTGCAACCCCCACGCTTCAAGAAAAAAGACTTACAGCTTTTATATAAAGTAACTGTGAACTGTAGAAAGTCTCCATTTGAATTCCCGACCCAGAGATTTGCACGGCAGTGCTGCAAAAAGTAGTAATTATATAGAAGCTTTTTAATATGCAGTGGTGTGCAGCACTTCTCTTTTTGAGCTGAGCAGCCAAAGTAATATCATAAATATTATATTTAAATAGTAGCTCAAACCACATGGTTTTGAAAACAATAAGCCAGCACATGCTTTGCAGGAACACGGAATTAGAAATGATTTCACATAGGAGGATAAAAGGTTTGCAAGAATTGCGATCACACTACAGGGAAATAGTTTATACAAGGCTGTACTCGAAGGTACGTTCCCAGTTCCAATATAATTAACTGTTTTCAGAGATTTATAGTTTTGCTGTATGCATTTGCTTAAATATTAATTCTGCTGCCTGGTGTTTAAAGCAGGATTGATTGTTCAAAGTGAAAATGGCTGAGTGCCCCATTCACAGGAAATATGGCACTTCTTACCAGAGAGCACGGGCTTCTGTTTGATACTTCTGAGTATTAATTTATATTTAATTGTAAAAAACAACAGATCAAATTAGTTCTTTCACATAAGTAAAAAGTGGGAGCAACATAATGCAGCCTAATACTGTGTATTTAACCTCAGCCAATTTTGGGGTTTTTAACTAAAATGACAAAATTTTATAAAGCAGGTGACTGGAGAGAAAGACAACACCGAAATCTTATTTTGGAAAAGACTGACCACATGACCATTTTCAGTGTCTGATGTGTTGAAACCCTTTCCCCATAAACCTTTTACAATTCCATAACAAATTTACTCAGATATCAACAAGGAGTAGAAATAAAACTAAGTTCAACAGTCTGAACATCGAGGAAGCCTCCAGAGGTTTGGCTGGCAAATAAGAACTCAGGCACTTGCCTTGAAACTAATCTTGCAAATATCATTATGCTTGAGCATGAGTGCTTATTAGCATTAATTAACCCAGTGCAAAGCCATTCAGGTGTCCCACACCAACTTTAACAGACTCCAGAGCAGGTCCTGTGAACATCAACTTTTTCACAAGCTTTTGCAAGCCCGGCTCCTTGGTCTGTAAAGAGCACAGAAAATCCAGTCCTACGATGAGGCTGGTGCTTTATTCACCTTTATATAACACCACAATCACCAAGGCAATACCCCTAAAACAATCCACTACTCTGAGAAGGAAACCTTATGGGATTTACCAACAAAGTGAACATGGAAGGCAGGTCCCAGCAGAGGGACGGCAAAGCTCTGGCTGAGCTCTAAGAGAAGTCCAAGCATGGGAAGGATTTGGACTGAGACCCGGATATCCCAGAAAAACCTTCACTGGGTTACTCAGTCCCATAATGTCAGTTTAAGAGACATAACCTGACTGGAGACTTCTGTTACCAAAAGACAAGGCTGGGCATGTTGGGGGGTGGGATCTCCCCCATCTGACAGGTCAGGGAAGGCACACAGGCTGCTACATTCTAGTTAATTTTTATGTCATGTTCTAAATCAGGAGGTAATAAAGTCACGAACATCTAGATTTCATTTTAGTTAACTCTGGACTCTCTTCCAGCTGGGGGGGGGGGGAGGGCAGCGACCAACCCTAGTCTTTAGTGATCACAGGGGCTGGAGATTTAAACAACTTCGAGCGATGCCTGCCTTGGTTTCTCAAACTATTGATGCTGTGCCCACCTCCCGGGCCAAGCAGATGCCCTGTGCTTGCAGCTGAATAACAGGCATCACACAAGCACAGGCATCAAACCGCGTGCTGTCACCTGCGGATCTCAGCTGAGCACCGATTTTGGGAGCTGATATCCCGACGCTCCGTAACTTCGCTTTGTTAGGAGCCATCTGGCAGCGCGGCCAGAGTCCTGCCTAAGCAAAAGAAGGGAATGTTTGGCAGCAGCGAGTAGCACCAGCCAGAGTGAGATTCCACCCACTCCCCAACCTAAAGAAACGGAGGTGTCACTTACACGCCGCATCCTACAACTTCTCCTTGCGCATCTCCCTACCCCAAACACCCTCTCGGCAGGAGCCCAGTTAAGCCCAGACCGGGAAAGCCGCTCCAATCCGAGCAGCAGGCGCCAGCCCGAGCCCGCTCGCCCGCGCAGCGCAGCAGCCCGAGGACGGGGACACGCGGGGACACGCGGGGACCAAATCCGGCTGCTGCAACCACAAGAAAGTTCGTGCCGATACAACACCCCAGTAAACCACGCGCGGGGGGGAGGAAGCGGCTGACAGGGGAGAGTCCGAATCAAGGCGTACGATCTCACCCACGCACACAACTCCCAGCGCAGCACTCCCAAAATCACCAGCGAGCACCCGAAGATCGAGGGAAGGGGCAGGAACGGGCGGCTGGGAAGAGATTGCCTCCCGCCGGCTCGTCCTGGATGCCCGGGCAGTTCCAGGAGAAGGAGGGCAGGGGGCTTCTCCCCTGGCAGCCGGAGGGTGCAGGGGGAGCTCCTTGCCCCGCAGCATCAACCCCAGGAACAAACAGGGGTGAGGGGCGCCGCCGCGACCACGGGGGCTCCGGTGCCGCGTCCCCGGCAGCGCCCAGGACCTGTCCCGACCCGCACCTACCTCGGGATGCGGGGCCGGGGCCGCGGGAGGAGGCGGCGGGAGGCGGCCCGGGCAGCCACGGCCGAGCCGGGGCCGCTGCCCAGCACAGGCGGGCGATGCTGCTGCGGGGGACTCCGGGCGTCTCTTTGGCTCTGTTAGGAAAGTTACCGCGGCCACAGGACCCACCTTAAACCCGCCTCCCCGCAGGACCCGGGGGAGGGGGAAGGAGGAGGGAGGGAGGGAGGGAGGAGACGGGGGTGGGGGCTCGGGGCCGTTCTCGTCTCACGGCGGCGCGGCTCGGGCTGGCGCTCCGGGATGCGGGGCTGGGAGCACACCAGCGCATCCCTTCTCCCGCAGGCTCCGCTCCCTCCCCCTGGATTCCTGCTTTGCCGCGCGGTTCCAGCTTCAGAGCGCAGAAACTTTGCCGTTTGCTGCGGCGCTGACGCTGATTTTTGGCTTATTCGTTTGGTGATGGTTGGTTTGGCATCTCGTTATTTATTTAACCATTTGTTGTTTGAGGGGAGGGGGGGGGGTCAGGTCTAGTCCTGATGCCTCGGGCGTTGTGTATGTGTTTTGGGTTTTTTTCTCCGCCCGATTCCATTAAAATAGACTAGAAGGACAAAGAATCAGACCGGCATCCCGAGCAGCCCGTGAGGGGATGAGGAAGCAAACTATAGCTGAGGGGAACACTTGGCGGCTCAGCAGAGGTAGGAGGTGGGGGGGAAAAGCACGGCTCCCTGCCTCCTGCGGCTGGAAAACCGGGATCTCCAGAGCAGAGACCTCTCAGATTCCAGCGGGAGATCGTGCAAACTTCGGGAGCCGTTTCAGGGTGCCTCGGATTGCACACCCAGGGGAGCACACGCAGCTCTCGGTGCCTAAAGCAGCGCCGGGATGGGGAGAAGCTGCTCAGAGCTGATACCAGGCGAGATGTGGATATACGAGGGGATGCTGACAGGGAAAAGCGCCGTGGAGAATTTACCTCTTCTCTAGCATCCTCTACCGTCCAGAGCTTCTGCCCTTGCGCTGTCACAGCGACTGCACCACTGCTGCCTTCGGGTGGCTCTGGATGCTCCGAGCGGCATCAGCCAGGGAAGGAATTGCACCCCGTGGTTGTCATTTTCTTCCTGAAAGACGTCCCAGAAGTTACAAACGTGTAATGATTCAGATCATTAGACCAAAAGGCTTATGACAGGTGATTTGAACAGCTGCACTCACTTAGCTCTTAGCCAGGAACCTTAAGCTTGCACAGGCTGTTCAAGATGAAATGCTCTACTCGTGCTATGTACTATTAGTGATTATTTTCTAATTAGAATAATAACGTTGGCTGGGTTCCTGCTTTTTTATCACCTCAAGAATATATATAAGAAACACAAGACCAAGCCCCTTTTTGATAATCCACCAAAATGGTTCACAGAACTTTTTTTGTCCCCGTAGCCACACGATGAATCCCCACATTGTACAATGTTTTATGGCCATGGGAGGCTGCCAGAATCCTTTGTCCTGCACCGTGTGTCTCTTGGTCTCCTGCCAGGACATGACTGCAGGTGGTGGCAGCGTTTCAGGATGGAGATAGTTTGGGCCAGCGTTGGTACAAAGGTTCCATAGGGGACTGCCTGCAATCTCCCAGCTTCCCAAAAACCTCCTCCACTCCCACACCGCGCTGGTGCCTCCGGGTTCCCAACCTGCCCCTTGCTGGTTTGCAGCCCCCCCAGGAGCAGCAGCAGAGCAGGGCAGTGGGAACCGTGTGTGCTGGAGTGATTCCTGCTTCCCCAGCTCTGCTCCCTCCCCAGCTCCACAAGCTATTTCTCTTCATTACCTACGACTGTGGCGAACTAAGCAGGTTCTGCAGCAGTTCTGGTGCCTCAAGTGAACTCATCCCCCTCGTTCCCAGCCTGCTTTTAATTATTTTTTACAAACATCCCAGTGATGAATATCAATAATAAATTAGCAATCGTGTTTATTTATTAAATTATTTTCAATATTTAATACAATTTAACAGATCAAATTTGAACTCGATTTGTTGAATAAATAAAGATAATTAGGTTTTGTTGTTTGTATAAGAATATTAAACCCACCAGTTGCTCTGTTCTGATGGCATTGTTTATAACTGAGTTTTGTCACCAGTTTCCAGTTGGGGAACTACATAAGCATCCCTGATTTCAGTTTTTAAACACTAAGATGCTCTCTGAAATGCACAGAATGCTTACAATTAATCAGGCCAGCCTGCTGCTATAATTTTTTTTTTCAATTTTTTTTTTCTTTCCCTTTCAGAGTTCTCTTTAAAACTTCCCAAAGAAGTGGCCTGGCAAACTATGAGTGCCCTGGGCATCGATGAAAACCAAGATCTTACACCGTTATGTGGCTGTTTGCAGATGTTTGACACAAAGCATTCAGCCCTGCTCTTCTTTTCCTTCTAAAACCCCATCCAGCTCATTTATTTCACTTGGAAAGTTCTGGAATTCTCTCCAGTGTGGTTGTCTAGTTGGAGGGCAGCAGAGGGTGGTAAATGCCAATGAATCTGGCTGTGGATGTGTTCTACATTTGAGGGTGACTGCTAGAATATTCATTTATTATTGGCCTCTATTTAAATGCAACCCCCTTCTAAGAAGACATTCAGTACAAATAGCACTAGATTGCAGCAAACTGGTTCTAGTCCAGTGCTTCTGTTTTTAAAATGGGCAGTTTACAAATAAAGATATAAAAAGACAGTTTGGCTTTTTTTTTTCCCCTCTTATTTTTGTTGACTCAATGAGTGTAGCCTAGAGTTATAACTCTGTAAACTCCAGCTGAATCTTTAAGCTTAGCCAGATTCTTTCATAAATCAGAATGAGTTGTTGAAATTCTGAAGGACAAAATAACTCTCAGTTATGAGTGCACAGCCTCAGTTTGGTGAGATGATAACTGGTTATCCCCAGGAAACCTGAGCACCAACATGGAAATGAGAAAAGGATTGGAGGAAAAAAAGGCAAAAAAAAAAAAAGGCAAGCAAGAGTGTATTACAAGAGTGACTCTGCACAGAAAACTGCTTAATAATTCTGCTGATAAAGTGTGAGCCAGAGAAGAATTCATTTCCCTCTGCCAGAGCTCAGCTGAGGTGACAGGAGTTTAAGAAGTGCAGCCTTTCAGAAAGGTGAGCAGGAATGTCCTTCAGTGCAGACAGTGGGATTGGACAACACTGGAGTCACCGGGAGCTTTGGCTTTTGGGGAGGCACAGTTTTACCCTGGGAGAACTGCTGAGTCAAAACCAGCCACTTGGACATGTTTTCTCTTCAAAGTCCATTTACCTTTCAAGAGCATTTCACTGCTTTCCTTTCCTTGCTTCTGCATGTCCAATCCAAACGAGCTCCTGTCCAGTTTTTCATTTTCCACATGTTCTTTTTGCTCAGAGGGGTGATTTGGCCTCAGGAAACATCAGCAAACCAAGTCCTGTTATTGTTTGTAAAAGCATCAGTTATCAGCGCTCTGAAATTATTATTCTGTTAATACTAAAGCTCAAGAAATTAAATATGCATCATTTGTGTCGGAATGAGCAATTATTACTGAAAATAATGCTTGAAAAAGAAAAACAAAGCTTTTCAGACATAACATGAATTTTAACTTGGGTTTTGTTTTTTTTTAGAAAACCAATCAGGGTTTTAGTTTATGCATCATTCTGTTCCCTGCAATAATACACTGTCTGTGCAATCAGTGATGATAAATGGGCCATAATTGTAAACTTGATATTGGTTTTCAATATTGAATTCATCATTCTGTCCTCTTAACACATATTAAATACTTTAAAGAATTTATATGTTTGTTTGATTTATCTGTGATTTTTTTTCCAATATGTAAAATTTATTAGTTTTCTGGTTTTTGAGAAACTAAGAGTAGACAACATCATTAATAACACTGAATAATAGCCTTGGCCTCGTTTATGCACGACTCCCTTTTCCCAAACAAAGTGTCCAAACCCAATACAAACATATTAGTTGGAGGCAGGGGCAGAAAATACAGCCTGAACTGGAGCCAGTTCTGCACAGGTTTTGTTTGAACTCCTTGATCTATCCCTGATCCCTCCAAATAATGATTGCAAAAATTTACTCTCATTTAAAGGCAACTCCTGCACTCATATTCCACTTTATTCTATGTCAGAATTGTTGACTAACCTCTACAACACCTGATTTCTTATTAATGTTAATGAGAGTTATCCATATGAACTGAGGAGCAGAGACCCCTCACCATGAAAAAAACCTATGAACAGCAGCATTTATAATGCATAATTAATAGCAGTGTCACACAGGTCAACAGCACCTTGGCTTTCTTGTGAAGATTCTTTTATGGAAAGCTGCAAAGACTCCTTTTTTTTTTTTTTTCTGTCAAGAAAACCCACACTGCAACTGAAACAAGAAACTGCTTTACCTTCTGGTTTTGAGAGCTAAAGGACAATTTACCCACCAGACTCCTGCCTGTGCCCAGGACATTCCTCCTCGTCCTGCCTGAGGTAGAATCCAGGCTATGGGAGGATTTTGACCAATTCCCAACTTCACACCAGCACACAGGCATTTACAGGTTGAACATTATCAGCTGTGCTTGTGGTTGAGTTCACTATTTGATTATTACCAATCTCTTGAGTTTGTATCTCTTTGAAATTCTCTTTCACCTGAACCCAAAAAGGCTGGAACTGCCAAGAGCAAGTACAGACCAAAAAAAAGGTGTAGAGAACCAGCAAGTGTTAGCAAACTAGAAACAGAGTTAAAATAAGCAGACAGAAGTTCATGTGCTTGGCATTCTGAAACAAGCATAGGATATATTCATTTAGACCTTATTTACAGGCGCTTCTAAATATGCTGGAGCAAATTTATCATCAGGCTTAACGTGTTCTCTTCAGACAGCTGTCTCCAGACACACAGAATATTAAGGAGAGGACTTAATTCTGTAGGAAATGTACTGTTGCAGCAATTCCTGCCCAGAATCTTGGTCTGTCCTACCTATGCTACAGAGATTAAAATTATAATGGGCCCTTTGAAATTTTGAGGAATTATGTTCATTGACATTCAAACTGTAAAAAGAAATCAAGCAAATAATAACAGAAATTCCTACGGGTTTTACTTCTGTTTTCAAAGGAAAGCTAAGAAAACTTGGCTGCAAGTTTTTCTTTTCATTTTCATCCATCCACAGGCACTCACAGAATGATAAGTCGGGATCTACCAGAAGTTGATCCCAAAAAAGAGAGAATGCTGCAGTGCATTTGTTTCTTGGGTTTGCCACTTTACAAGGGGAAAAAACCCACATTTCTAAGATATTTTTGGTAACGTGTGACTAAGTAGCAAAATTAAAACTAGGAAATTAATAACTACATGGCATTTCAATCCCATCAACTCTAATCAACATAAATCCATTCTAATTAAAACCTGCAAATCCTGAGGATACCAAACAGATAGCCTTCTGTTATAGGGAGATGGCAGCAACAGGCACAATCCACACAAAGGGAGAGGGTGGAAATCTCTGAGAGAGGCAGAGATGAAGCTGTACTAGAAGTTGTATTTTCAGAGTACCATTAGGCCCTAATAATCTCTAATTGGTGAAATAAAAAAAAACAACTCATAAATTTTGTCCTTTAAAACTTAAAAAGCACTTTTATGAGCTAAATGAAGCTTCAGAGGCTGAAAAGGGTCACTAAGTTTATCACAATCATTGCTATAGTTTTAGATTTACCCCTCGGGAATCCCTAATTGGCGAAAACAAACATAAATTTTGTCCTTTAAAACTTAAAAAAGCACTTTCCCAAGCCAGCTGAAGGATCTGAAGGAAGTGTACAAACTTCCCAGGCTGCCAAAGGTTCCAAAGTTTATCACAGTGATCAAACCAGAAACAGTGCAGTGACGTAAAGCATGTTCTGATCAGTGTGATGAGTAACACACCAGTTTAAAGGAGGGTAATAGAAATTGTGTGACTGCACCAGAGCCTTTGTTTCAAAGTCAAAACATCTTAAATCTCGAGTCTGTCTTAAGGACTTGATCAAAAGCCCATAAACATTAACAAGATTCTTTGCTCTGACTCCCCTGGGCCTTGCATGTGTCCTTTTTACAGCACCTTCACTCATCTTAAATCAGTTCGGGGAGCTCCTCATCTCTCCTACAATCCATTCCGTCTTGCACTTACAATTGGCACCAGCTCTAAAGTACAGAACTGGAGCTGTCAAATCCACCTGCTTCTGGTGCCTTTTCATGTTACACCAAGACCTACAGTTCCCCTCCCCTGCTCCTGCACTGCCAGGGAAGGGAGGGACCCAAACCGAGTTTTATAAAACTGTGTTTTATTTGTGCACACCTGCAAGAGGTGACACTGACACTGGGGTTTAGGGAGAGGACCCATCTTCACCCAGTTCTTTAAAAAAAGGCCTCTTTTGTCCACTGGCAGTTTTTCTCCCCCTCTCCCAGCACATTACAGAAAGGCATGTGGCTGTCACCCTGCCCAGGAGCTGCCCAGGAAGCAAACAACCTGCTGCCCCTCCCAGGCCAGCAGGGTCTCCCAGCAAGGAGAAGGGGCTGGAGCCAGGGCTGGAGCTCAGACTGTTTCTGTGCTCACATTCCATCACAAACTTTCCCCACCATTGCCCTGGAATCGCAGCAACAATCCAGAGCCATGGGAGTGCAGAGCTGGGGGGAACCAAAGCCGTGGGTTCCAAAATGAATCTACGAAATCAGAGCGATCGTTGCCTTTATGATGTTTGCAACAACCACTGGCACTGAGGGGGGCTGGTGGCACAAGTCCTGAGGGCTGACAATGGTTCCCCAGACTAAAAAGCCTGGGAATCACTGATTTTATTCCTGCAAGCTACACCTAACACCATTCAACTTGTTCTTACAAATGGTCAGTGAATGGTAATCCACAACCTCTTTATGCAAACTGTGCCAGAATTAAAGGCAATAAATGTGCAGAATTTAATACATGTTCTTCAGGAATATTTAATGCTGGTTGTAGTTTCCTTTTCAAAACTGCAAATTGTGGCTTGGTTGGTTTATTTTCCTTGCAAGGAAGCAAAAATGGAACATTACATATATAAAGGCTTGGACCACATTATATTTAGAAAAGCAAGAAAATAAAAGTGATCATTTTTATCCATCCTACCTGTTGTGATGTCCACTGGTGATGGTTTAGTGAAATACCTTCTCCCCCTGTGTTTTCAGTGTGAGGCAACAGTTACAGTTGGCCTTTGCCATAAGAAAGCATTAACTCCACCCTCTGGAATTAGTATCTGGAACAGCAGGAGGACTTTGATGGATAATGAGGAAGGCAGCTTTAGGAAGGTTCCTCAGCTATGAGCACAAACACTCCTCAGGTGCAACTTTCATCTCAGTCTCCCCTGCATGTCAGTCCATTGGATCAAATCAACAGGAGAAGCTGAAAAGAAAACGGAGATAAAAATGTGTTGGGACACAGGAAGATGCTTTAATAGATAAAAAAAGCCACAGTCTCTTTTAGAAAGGATTTTTCCACTTTGTATTCCTATAGTCTGAAATCAGGCCTGAATAGAAGAAGATAACTTGATAAAATATAGGCAAAAAAAGAAATCATATAAGGAAATAATGGAAATGCTGTTATGGACTTTTGTGAGTATAAATAGTTTTGGAAATGAAACTGTCAAGCCCAGCATATGAAATGATGTAGAAATAAAGTCACTTTAATGGTCAGTCTGCTGCAACCACATAAACATTCTCTACTTCCTTTCATAGCCCAGCGTTTTGTAAATTCTTTTTTCTTTTAATCTGACATATGGGGAGACATTAGTAGGAGACTCAAGGGGACAGGATCTGAAAGAGAAGCAGAAATGGATCAAGGGAAGATAAGGAAGAGAAATCATCAACGGGAGATATTAAATTCCAAAAATGAAACTGAAGGGATGGGACATACTAGAAGGGAGGAAAAAAAAAAAGGATGGTGAGATAAGATGGAAAATAACATGCTGAACTCAATTTTAAGCCAAAATATTAGACTGAAATAATCAGGGACTGTCTCTCCAGCTTTTCCTCTGCTTCTAAAGGTCTGGGCTGTGTCTGTGAGAGTTTTCCTGGCACCTGACTGCAAATGCAGAGCTGTTCTGCCACAGAACTGGGGCTGCTCTTTGGCCTTCTCTTGGCACCAGCAGAAGTTTCTCCCAGAGCAGCTGCACTGGCTCGTCCAGCCCCTGCTCACACTGGGGCTCTGCACTCCCTCCACACCTGCACACTGGAATGTGCTACTGGGCCTAGAGAAAGAGTGGGAAAATATCTACACTAAGCATCAATAGAGAAAATCAGGCAGCAATCTCACTAGATTAAATGAGCATTTTGGTATTTGATTGGCATTCTCATGTCCTTCCTGTCCCCAGAAAGTTCCACATCTTATCAGCTGCCACATGAAGGAGCTTCATTTCTAGAACTAAAACACAAGAGTTTTCTCCACAAGAAGGGTTGGAATGCTGTCTTATCCCTGATCCATAGTTATAATGCCTTAGGCAACCTTGGGCAGCCTCTTGACCCCAAGGGATTCTCTTTGAACCACTCACAGCAGCAGCCACTTTCTTCCCTGTGCCCTGCAAAGCCAACCTCTCACTCCATGGTGGATTTTCCCTTTGGAGGTTGTGGGGACAGCCAGAGGTGACAGGCTGCCTGACTGTGCAGCCCAAACTACTGGTCCAAGGTTTCATTTCTCTCTCTGATGGTATTTTTTGTATCTTGTTTTTTTTCTGAAGTTTTATCAACCCATTAGACTGTTTCCTCATTAAAATGGCTGCTCAGTCTATTTCAGAAATTTATAAAACATATAAAACCTTCCTAATATATTCATAAACCAGAATTAAATCTACTACTGACAGTCAAGGGTGATGAACCAAGGGAATGGATCTTTGGCTGAAGTCCTGGCTGAGCCACTCAGTTGCCATATGACCTTAGGCCAATAATTTGATCTTCTTTAATTGCAGCAGTTATAAATTTGGCTAAGAAGCAAGACCTTTCTGAAAAGCACCATCCTTTGACCTCAGCTTGTGTGAGGAAATGCACCTCCAGAATCTCAGGCTGAATGATGCAACACTTTTTCAGTTATCTACCCCTAGAAACTATGTGGCTGCTCACAGAACCTGAACTCTTCAGCACAAAAGGGGATTATGGCACAGAAATGTTATCAGTGTGTAAATGGTCCCATCAGAGGGAGTGAAGAGAACAGACCCACACTCTTCTTCCAGGAGGAAAAGCAACAGGCAGAAACTGAAAAATGTGAAATTCTACCTAAATTAAGAAAAAACTATTTCATTGTGAGGGTGGTCAGGCACGAAGATGTTTCCAAGAGAGGTTGTGGAGTCTCCATCCTTGGAAATATTCCAAACCCAGGTGGATGTGGTCCTAGTGAAGCTGCTCAATGAGGAGGGTCTGGAGAGCTCCTGAGGTCCCTCCTGCCCTCCACTGTTCCAGGACCCAACACATGGAGGGTGTGGGTGACACAGGGAACACAGCACTGGTGTCCATCAAGCTCAGCCTGTGTGGAATAAACACAGTTGGTGATCCAGACTTTTCCCATCCCCAGGTATTTTTCCTACACACAGAGGGATAACTGGAATCCTGAGGCTGGGATGAGCAAGGTTGTTGGAAATAGTGCTGGAAGTAATGTCTCAGCAAGGGCCTGAGTTCCTTTGACCCCACCCCATTCAAGCTCAGTCTCGCAACTAATCAGGTTTTAAGTGAACACCCTCTCACCTTCCCCACTCTAACAAACCTCTTGAACCATATCAAGAACTAATTTTGCATAATGACTGCAAGATGCAGCTGTAACGAAACTCTCCAGGATTTGTCATGGAAGCCTTAAGGACAATGACAAAGGCACCCACCGAGAAGAGGTTCAGCAGCAGAGAGTCCCAGCAGAGCTGGGCAAACACTGAAACCCATTTCCCTTGGATATTCATTTGAATTTTTAAATGGGTTTCTTTGACTGTTCACATCCCTTTTGTGCTCACTTTCCATGAATAGCTAATGAGCTTTAATAAGGGGGATAATCATGAAAAACACATTTTAAGCTTGAACATTTGCCAAATGAAACCCTCCAATTGCACAGTGGCTAGCAGTACATATGTCATTTTATGACTTTTCCACTAAATTAAAAATATTCACTGCTGGTCAGTTTTCACATCCACAGCAATAAAACCCAAATAATATCATTACAAGCAGAACTGAGCAGCTGAGGTTAAAGTATTATTATATAGAATTAGATATTCCTGAATTATTTGCTGGCTGAGACTTAGTTCCTGACAATAATTATGACAAAAGAAAGTATCTTGAAATCTTGCGCTTTTTTCCCCTTGTAAATATTTTTTTTTCCTAGAAAAAGAGTAACCTGTTTTTTATTCAGCCCTGCCAGGTAACATGATTTGCCAGAGGATAGAGCAGTTATAGGTACAAAATCTTTACTCAAAGGGCTTTTAGTGAGTAAAATTTAAAGCCCCTAAGATGCACAGAAATGCAGTGAGATATATTTCGCTTTGGTTTCAATATACATCACTGAGCTCTCAAGGAGAAACTTTTTATATCCCATTTGTAGAGCAGATCACAACAGCAGAGTCCCCACAAGTCAACCCCATTGAGTTTTCTTATGATGGAAGCCTAAGAGGGAATTAATCAGCTTCACCCAGAAACTCCTCCACAGAAACTGTGACTAAAAAAAGTCCCTCTGGCAATTCTGTTTTCTGTTTGCTGGGGTATATAAATAAGTACAGCTCAGACCATGACCCCAGAGCTGAGCTGGACACACTATAGGGAGCAATCCCAATTTGGAAGTGGCTGGAAAAGGTGACCTGTGAGGTCTTTCCATCTCTGACCACCTTGTCCTTTGAACCTGGAGGCCAAAGAACCTCTGAGCATCAGTGTAAAGGCTCTGACCAAATCAAAGGCATTTTGATGACAAAAAGATTGATTATGGTGGCCTTGTCCTTTGATCCAAATCGTTTTCGTAACTTCCAGCACAACAAATATAAACACATTTTATGAAGGTAGGAATTCTGGAACCCATCAGCTGTAAATAAAAGCTTCTCGAGCAGATAAGGTTTAACATTCTAATGATGGCACTAGAAAAGCTTTTTTCCCTTGAAATAATATTTGAGATCTCTCATTACTAAATATAGTGAAAATCTTGGCATAAACTAAGTAAAGTTACAGAAAAACTAGGTGAAACAAAGCAGTACATAACTTTGATTTTAGTGCTGTAAACTTTTGAGCTGCATCCATGGAGGAATAGGGTGGTGGGAAGAAAATCAAATGCATACCACAGTAAATACCAGGTATTGTGATAAATTACTTTTATGCTTCCAGTAATTGTAAACATGGAGGGGTTTCATATTCCTGACATGCCTGAAGAGCTCTGCAAGCCTTGTTTTTATTATTGTTATAGAACAGCATCAGTTTCTAGTTCATTTTGTGGAGCAAATCGTCGAGTTACGTTATAAGCAACTCCAAGCAGTTTGTTCAGGGAAGCTGAAAGGCGGAATTTGAGCCCATTAGACACGGGCAGGGAAGCAAAAGGTCCCGTTTTGACCCAAACTCGATTAAATAGCGTCTCCCTGTGGTAGTACCTGGTATTGCAAACGCGAAAAACGACCTGAAATCCAAGGAGAACATTCCAAAGCCCAGCAACGCACGGACGCAAAATCCTTTTCTTGTCGCTAAAATAAAAAAGAACATTAACGTGTATTTCGTAACGCTAAATAAATAATTTTAAAGAATAAATGAGATAATCATCAGTGTCATATAACAGGAAGTCTAATTAATATGGGTGCTGACAAAAATAGTTGAAGGGGGGTGACGTAATTAATGCCAGTGAACATGGAACTACAGAAAACATAGTTAAAATAGCTTGATATCGTTCTTTTTTATGAGTGCAAGGAGTGACACATTAATCCTAAGACCATTCTAGATGTGGGTACTATTTTTACAGCACTTTTACAGAGCCAGCAACCCAGGAGAAGGAATCTCCAAGAGGAGAGACAGCATTTATCCAGTTTAGTGTGAGTTAGAAGGAGATGCTGAATTGCCAATTGCTCCACAATTGCTTTAGGAACGGAAGAACCTACTTCAAAAATGTGCTGTAAGATAATAAAATCTTGCATCCTCTGCTTCAGTGATGGAATATTTGGAAGGAAAAAAAATAAAAAGGCCTTTTTCACGTAAAAAAGTATGATTTCTGTTGACTCCAGGACTGTGAGGAACCCAGACTAACACTCTGTCTCTTGTTTGTGGTATTTGCCAAATGAGTTGGGCTTCAGGCTTGGCAAACATGAGCCAGACTCTGCTATTCTCCAGTGACCTCAAGGTTCTTTGCCAAAATACTGAGCAACTTCTACCCAAAGGTAACACACTGAAATTCGGAGCTGCACCTCCCCACATGGTTTTCCAAGCAGGGATTGCTCCCGAGAGGTTCAAACTTCCCATTCTAGGAAGCACAAACACACAACGGAACTTTAAAGGCTTCCCTCGCTCACTTAACGTAAAAGCTTCTCTAGCACTCTCTGGTGTTATCCAAGGAGCACTGTCTGAAGTGAGGAATACTCTATAAAAATAATATTTGTACCGATTTCTTACTATTCTACCATGTTTTTTTTTCCTTCACAACACACTTTGTGGAGTAAAACTGCAAGAAGAGATGTATGTCCCATCCATCTGCAGCCACACCGTGCTGCACCTTCATGCTTCAACATTTGAGAAGATCTCCTAATGCTGACGCTCAAACATTTCTGAAACTTTTATTTCAAAACTACTGAAAATGCCCTTGTTTATCCTGTTAGTTTGGGCTGTTCCTACACAAACTTCTTGCCCTGTATAAAGACAGTTACCAGATGAGCCTGGAAGTTCATCTCGGATCTCACAGGGGCAAACTCAGTTGTTACATAAAGTGTCAAGAGTTCTCTTTGGCTTCAGTGCCTCCAGCTTTGCCTTTTGCAATCACAGGAACTGGCTCTCCAAAAGAGGAAGGAAGAGGGAAACTGAGAAGGTTAAAACTGTTCTGAGTAGGATGCTAGAAATACATAAGTAGCTACTTGACAGCACCAGCAAGGCAGGAACTTGGCCCAAAGGTCTTCCATTTTCCTCTGTGAAACAGCAAACAAATGAGAGCAGTGATCTCAGCTACTTTTCTTTAATTAACCTTCACTTTATTGCAGTCACTGAATGTCACTGAGTAAGCACACTGGTCTGTGCTCCTCACTGTGTCAGCACTCAGCATCCTCTACTATTTCAAACTCAATTAAATGTCCTTTCTCCCAAATGTTGTGTTTTTCTTACCCTTTCTCCCATCATGGGTTACTTCATCTTTGTTCCTACTGAACCAGAGCTCCATCATTTGGTCTCCATTTCCCCTTTCCTCTCACATCGTGCTTACATAATACATCTAAAATCATCCCGACTACCAAGCCCAAGTCTACACTTTGGTCGTCTCTCACTAAGTTATAACACCTCCTCCTCCTCAGATGTTTGAGAACTTGGCTTCTGCAAATCAGTTCTTTACAGATGGTGCTTCCATTTACTGGCACCAATTGGTTACTTGAAAGTATTAGTCATTGCAGATACACATTTTATAAAACATGTGAAAAATAAGAAGTGGAATAAACAGGAACATACAGTGACATACTGCCTTGGCTCTTTCCCAGGGTTTTTTTTTCCTCCTAAGGACAAACACTACACAGCTCACACCACGTATTTATGTTCAAGTGAGGTTATGATGGAGGCACTTTGTGGGAAAGTAGGAATGCTTTTCTAATGGTCAAAATAATCATCCCCAAAATGCCGTATTTTCAGCATTACAGCCTTATTCACACAGCAGTGACTCAGACTCAGAGACAGTGCATTGGACTCGTGACCTTCCACTGCTTTTCTGTTTCATCTTAGACTAGACTTAACCTGTCAGTGCCTTTATTTCCCCCCGCTGTAAATGTGAAGGACAATATCGGTGTCCACTGTAAAATCAGTTGGCTTTAGGGTTGCAGTTCTCACACCTCCTTGCCCCGATCCCCACCTCAACTCCCTGAGTGCTGCAGGCGATCCCACAAACTCAGAACTGAGGAATGGACCTGGGATCTCTCCTGGAAAACCATGGAGGGTCACCCATATGCACTCATGCAGGTCTAGAGCTTAGGCAAAGCAAGGCATCCTCGATTTGTTCTTGTTCTTCCCTGCATCTTTTTCAACCCTCCAGTGCCTCCAGCACCTCCACATCACTGTCCTTGGAGTGAGACACCTGAAAACAAACAGAAACCCCCCACATATATCTTCACCCCAACCACCCATCCTCCTGCCACTGCAGCCTAACAGAGTTTACCCGGTTCTTCTCATCTGCCTCCCATGGACACCCCAACTACTTTTTCAGCGTTTTCTCCACTGTCCCCCCCAAATCTCTCGTTTTTTCCCCCTCACTGGAAGGGCGTCTGTTCCCTCTGCTCACCCACCCACACGAGCTGGGGCTCTCCTGGGGCTCAGCACCTGCCCTGGCCGGAGTCCCCCTCAGCGCTCACCTGGCACCGACCCCTCAGAGCCGCCCGGTTCCCTCAGCTCCAGTTCCCTCCTGTCCCTCAGTTCTGGCCCCGGTTCCCTCAGCTCATTCCCGCCTGTTCCTCAGAGCCGCCCCTCAGGTGCCGCCCCGGTTCCCTCAGCTCGTTCCCACCCATCCCTCGAGAGCTCCAGTTCCAGTTCCCTCACCTCATTCCCGCCTGGCCCTCAGAGCTCTCCCGGTTCCCTCAGTCGGCCTCAGCCCGGTCTTTACGGTTCCCTCAGCTCGCTCCGCCTGTCCCTCAACTCAAGTCCCAGTTCCCTCAGCTCGTTCCCCCGTGTCCCTCAGGTACCGCCCCGGTGCCCTCAGCTCGTTCCCGCCTGTCCCTCAGCCCGCACCCGGCTGTCCCTCAGAGCTCTCCCGGTGCCCTCAGCTCATTCCCTCCTGTCCCTCAGAGCTCTCCGGGTTCCCTCAGCTCGTTCCCTCCTGTCCCTCAGAGCTTTCCGGGTTCCCTCTGCTCGTTCCCCCGTGCCCCTCAGAGCTCTCCGGGTTCCCTCAGCTCGTTCCCCACCGTCCCTCA
>JAWWES010000018.1:2075864-2094986 GCA_035583135.1 Lophotriccus pileatus | reverse complement strand
TCCCTCAGAGCTCTCCGGGTTCCCTCAGCTCGTCCCCCCGTCCCTCAGAGCTCTCCCGGTTCCCTCAGCCCGCCCCGGTTCCCTCAGCCCGCCCCTCGGCGGGGCCGTTCCCCGCCGTGACCCCGCGCCCCGCCCCGCGCAGGCGCCCCGGCACTCGCGGCCTCGGGGCCGCCGATGGTTCCCGCTGGTCGCTGTTGTTCCTCTCCCGTCCCCGCCGGTCGCTGTCGTTCCCCCCCCCACCCCGGTCCCGATGCTCCGCACGGAGAAGGTGCTGCAGCTGCGGGGGCAGCAGGGCCGCGCCGTGCGGGTGGTGCGGGAGCACTACCTGCGGGCGGACGTGCCGTGCCGGACCGCGCTGTGCCGCAGCGCCCTGTGCCGCGCCCGCGGTGAGTGAGGGGCGGCCGCGGGCCGGGGGAGCCGGGGAGGGGGGCACAAAGGCCGAGCCCTGAGCGGGGGTAATTCCTGAGCAGGATTGATCCCCGGGATGGGGTGATTCCAGAGCGGGGTGATCCTTAAGTGAGGGCGATCCCCGGGCTGGGGTGATCCCTGAGGGAGGGGCTTGACCCCAGGGCAGGGAGTGGTCCCGGAGCGGGGGGTGATCCCCGGGCTGAGGTTCGGACGGTGCTGAACCGCCCTGGAAAGACCAAACAGTCCCAAATCGCGGCTGTAGCAAAAGTTTCCCTTCAAAGCAAGATCCTTCGGAAATCAGCGAGGCGTGGAGAAGGGAATCGCGGAGTTGGTGGTTGTTCCAGGGTTTAACTGGGAGCAGTTTACAGGCAGTGATAAAGGGCTGAAGGATTGTTCGATTTTTACACTCCCCGTGTTTTAAAAGATCCTTAAAGAAGGCATTAATTTCTGCAGGGTGGTGGTTTATAGCATGCATTAAATTCTATACATACCTGTTAAGTATAACAATGGGGCCAGGCCATTATCTTGAAGCGACTGTAATTCCGCATCAGCAGTTCTTTCTGTTCAGTAATTAAATGTAATTGCCTGTGTTATATCAGGGCATTTCAGACACGGGAAGGCTGCCAGGCTCTGATGTCTGCATTTGTTGTTGTTTTTACAGACTGTGGTGCTGTTTATTTGCATCATAGATCATCACCTGGGCTTTGGTTGATATTTCAGTCTGGTTTTTTTGTTGGTGTTAAACAGCACAATTTATTAAAGATTAATATCTAACCTGTTTAAATAGACCAAATTATTTGCTTGCCTAAAAGAAGAGGTTGAGAATTTTGATTCTTTGGAACTGTCACTGACATAGATGTTGTCACTTTTGGTTTAGGTGTCTGTTACAATTGAGGGCAGACAGTTTATTACTTGTATTATTGCAGTATATTACATAGGGTGTCGGACCTAGTGATAGTTACTGCTCCCTAATATATTGCATTTGGGTTTGAATTCCCTAAGAAGAAGTTATAAACACATAGAAACAATGTCTTACCTCTCCTGCCGTGCCAAACTTCCCCTCTTCTGCACTCCAGTGTAAATTGTGCTGTAGGTGACTGTCAGAATATGTCCCTTGGTAATTATTCAAGGTAACCCAGAGGTGAGGGGAACGTTTGTTTTCCTTCCTGACTTTGCACAGTGTGCTGAGCAAATTTATTTCCTGCACTGTGAGGGACTGCCTGAATAAATCACATCTGCAGGTGCTTGTAAGGGTGAGCTGTGCCTGCTCACAAGTTATTCTGTTCTGGATGTATAGGTTAGGCAAGGATAGCTTAGTGTGGGCAGATTACATAAATCTCCCAGTGACATTTCACTTCTAATGCTCTTCTGAATTATTAATAAATATTAGCTTTCTTGTATGCATTCTGCCATCATCCATTATAATCCTTCAGTGGGACATGAAGCTAAATTACAATTGTGCTGACTGGATCCACACTTCCAGTGATCACAGTTCACTGACAGATTGTCCTGGGTCAGCTTCTAAAAAAGACATGAAAATAGCCTGACTTGTCAGGGTCTGTGTACTTTTATTATGTATTATTTGCTTGCACTCTGGTGAGCTCAGCAGTTCAGTGTTCATCACACCATGAAGGTTAAATAGGTACTAAGAGAAAATACAGTGGAGATCCCCCCCATCTGAAAGTTTATTGGGTAATCTTTGAAATACCAAAACCAAACTCATTAATTTTAAGGTGTCATCTGTGATGGGCTGGCTGGGGTGTTCTGATGGTTTATTCCTAAGGGAAGGAGTCTCTTCAGAGAAGATTAGCAATGATGGATAATAGTTTGGGTTCAAGAACATCCTCTCTTAGCACTAGCATTGCTTTTCTCCATGTGTACCCTTACCTGTGCTCTTTTATATAAAGATATACAAAAAATCCTGCTGTAAATGGGTGGTGTTAAGAGAGAGAGCTGTGGGAGCAGCATAACAGAACTGCCCATGATTCTACACCCCTTGAAAATTCCATTAAAAGATCTTCTCTGCCAGATGTGTAGTCCCTTTTTCACATGGAAACAGAGAAAAAAGGACTCTTGCCTGCACTCCTTAAGTTACAGGCTTTTCGTAATGAAACTGGCTCTTTTTCACTCCTTTGGATAGAAATTACACCAAATTTTGGCATCAGTGGATGCAAAAAGGGTTCTGTCATGAATTTAGAGACTTGACCACAGAACTGTACCATAGTAGCCGTAATTTTGTTCAGCAGCAGAAGAGAGATGTACATCTTGGAGGACACACAACTCGAACTCTCTGATGTCTGAACCAATGTTAGAAGTGACAGTTTAAGCCTTTAAACTCTGGATTATATTTCAGATGGCAAATTGCTCTCAGATGACGTCACACACTACGTTGTCCCCGACTGCAGAGTTGTGCAGGAGTACCTGGAGATTCTGGAGTTCCCAGAGCTGAAAGGAATTATTTTCATGCAAACAGCTTGTCAGGCTGTGCAACATCAAAAAGGACGCAGGTACTTACCCCATAAAACCTTATTTTTTAGTTAGATTCAAGTAAAAATAGTGACTTTGTAAAATGTATCATTTGGTTTTAGGTCTTTCAAGTGTCTTAATATAATTTTACAGCAGAGGAAGAACTGGGGTCCTTTGTGATCCACGGGCAACGATGCCTGGCATAGTTTTCACTTAATAGGAGCGGTATTAAACCTGTGACATTATTAATGAATCAGATGGTTTGTGACAGGAATGAATGAGACTTTGCAGTAATGATACATCATGAGCCACAACTGGATTGTGGACAGGTTTGGGTTTGCTCTGTTGAGGACTGAGCACTTGTCTTTGGGGAGCAATTAGTGCTATTCTGTGGTACTCACCAGACATTAACCTGGGTATCCCCTTGGCTTTTTAGAGTAAAATTTGCTCCCAAGGCCTTCCTGTACTTCTGAAGCACAAATGCTTTTGCAGGAATAGCTGTTGTCCCAAAATGACAAGATAAGCTCCTGAACACTTAGGATGTTTTGTGGGGCTCGCTGGAAAACAATTAAGTTTAAATCAGAATGTTTAAAATGAAACATGTTGAAAATTAAATCAGAGCGTTTGAATCAGAGTGTTTAAAATCACGTTTAAAATCAGAAGCATTCCCACTGGAAGTTAGAAAAGCTGGCTTGCAGGTGGTGGTTTAGGTTTTATCATCAGTGGTGTGATTTAATGAATGCATTTCTATGTGCCTGATTTGCCTTGAGTTCTTCAGCTGTATTTTCACCTGGAGTTAGAGCAGCATTACCAAAAGAAAGCACAAAAGGATATTTATCTCTTTTGTCTTCCAGACAGTACAACAAGTTACGGAATCTGCTGAAGGACCCCCGTCACGACTGTACAGTGTTTGCCAATGAGTTCCACCAGCACTGCTATTTGCCAAGAGAGAAGGGAGAATCCCTGGAGAAATGGCAGACCAGGTTGGGTTTAACCTCTGTAGTGCCACACTGGACAGGATCATGGCTCTGTATTTAGGAATATGAGCATTGGGTACTGAGAGTTCATGCCCTTGCTCTGCTTGGCTTTGGAGCAGTTCACAGTCACTGAGAATCTAGATTGTGCTTTAATGATTAAGAAAGAGTCTACAAATGAAGTTAAAACGTACTAAATTAAATGCAATAATGCTAAAAAAAAAGCTGGATCATTTTAAGGTTACACCACAGCATCGGAGTCTTGGCAGCTCCCCTTTGCTTTTTACAAACTTCCCCTCAGAGGAACAATATGTTGTGTTGCAGCCAGGGCACAAGTGGGTGTACTGGGGAGGAAACATCCTATTTTCCTCTCTTCTCCTGGGGTTTATAAACACATGAACATTTTTGCAGGTGACAGGTTTATGTAGCTCGTGTGTATCTCTCAAAAGTCTGTGTGTTAAACCAAAATCTCCTTTATACAAAGCCAGCAAAAGTCTTGCAAGCAGCAAATGAGCTGTGCCAGAAAAGTTATTTCAAACTTTGCTGTTCTAGGAATATTTACAATGCAGCAGCCTGGTATTACAACCACTGCTTGGGGCAGATGCCAGTTGTTATGGTGACAGAAGATGAAGATGCCATCAGGCAGTTTGGGAATGAAACAGAAGGAGTGTTTGTGATTTCCTTCAAGGTAACGTGCCAGGAAAATAGAAGGTTTCTTTTATGCTGCATCAAGTACATTGAAATATGTTGCAAATCATCCCAGAGTTTACATCTGAGGAAACTGTGATGGCAACTCGTGTCTTCATTTCTCAAAGAAAGCAAAGATGTCACTTACGGGAATGTCAGAAAAAACCATGGCAGGGAGCAAAGCAGAGAACTGAAGAGAAAAACAGCAGATCTGAAAATAGAAGGCATCTTTCTTTGGAGCCCTTTCCGGTGTTTTCTCTGTTCTTAAAGAATTTGGTGTTGATGAGCGGTGATCAGTCCATAAACAGCTGTACCCTAAATATCCATCAGCAGCATCCTTCCAGTTCACTTCAGCCCAGACTGCTGAGGATACAGGGATGGCTGAGAACGTAATTCGTTTTGGTGTTGATCTCTGAAGCTGTTTTATTCACTGGGATATGGGGTTGGGGTGTTTGTGTTTAGCTGGGAAAGGATGTTGAGTAAAAAAACAGGAGCAAACCAATTTACCTTGGTTGTATTTATCCATGATTTAGCTCAAATCCATAATAAACCTGTGATGTTTCTTGTCCATCAGGGGCTTTCCAAATGCATTATTAAAGGAACAGAGGCCTCTAAATACCTTCCTGTCTATTTATATTTGTGCCTACAGAATTACCTGGATAACTTTTGGCCTGACTTAAAGGCTGCCCATGAACTCTTTGACTCCATAACTCAAGCTCGGCGTGAACGGGAGAGTGAAAGCCAGGAGAACCACGGCAAAGAATATCCTGAGCACTTACCTCTGGAAATACTGGAGGCTGGCATCAAATCTGGAAGGTACCTGCAGGTAATTTGTTAAATAGAGAACATACACAGAACAGGGCAGTCCTGTGCTTGGGCCCTGCAGCCTGAATAAGACTGAGTAGAGAAAGAAACATTGCCGTGGAAGGGATTAAGATTCTTTAAGTATTTCTTGGGAATATGTGGAAATTTTTTTTGAATCTTTTTGTCTTGGAGAACTTATAATGAGAATTGGCTATTGAGGATTTTAAATTTGCTGTGGATTTTTCTTCAGGTTGTTATGTGATGTAGCTGTAAGTTGAGAAACCAGGTGTGATTTGAATCAGCTGGATCTTATTCTTAAATACAAATAATGCTGCACAAGGGCAGCAGTTCTTACTTCATTTGCACAGGGATCTCCCAGTCAGTGACATTAATTTATGGTTTTATGGCTGTTCAGGGCCTTAGTATGGATTGTTGGTGGACAAGTGTCTTTCTCTTAAAAATCATTTAAAGAATTAGGGGCAATAATTTGTTCCTTTCTTGGCAATTTCAGCAGCAAGGCAGGAATAAAATACAAACAGAGAGACTGAGGGTTTTCTTTCATGTTGGAATAATGCCAGATTCCATGTTAGAGCAGGCAGAAAAAGTAATCTTGCACTGCCTGTGGCTGGAATGAAATGACCTTTGCCATCTTAGAGATAAATTGAGCATTTAGAAGAATTTACCATTTTTTTCCAGATGTGAGCACTTCAAATGCTGCACCCTGCATTGTCCCCCTACAGGGAGAACAACTGTGTTCAAAGTAACCCACGTATCAAAAAACCCTGCTGATTTATGTAAAGATAATTGCAAACCCCAAAATGTTGTCCTTTCAAGTTGACTCTTTAGAGGTGGGACTGTTTCACTCTCTTGATGGGTTTGTTGTTTTCCTTCAGGGCACCCTGAACGTCAACAAGCACCGAGCACAACTGGAAGCTTTTGTTCGGCTTCAGGGGTGTGGCAGCAAAGACACAGGTGGGGGAAAACACCGTTTTGGGCACAGCCCATTTTCCTTGCCCAGGTACACTGTCCCAGCTCTCAGCAATGACTTTGAAAGTTCCTGTGACAGACCCTGCAGTCAAACCACTGCTCAAGGCACTAATTATTTTTCAAAAGCTTGTTTTGTTCTGAACCCTTCCCAGAATCCTGTGGCAGTGGTTTCCCCAATTTGAAAGCATTGTGTATTTTTAAAGCTGCTGCCTAAAAATAATGAGCTCTTCCCAGTCTCTGCTGCTTTATCTCCTTAAAATAAAAATGAAAAAAGGGGAAAAGGTCTTAATTTCCTTGCAATATTAATTACTTGCCAGTACTCCTTTTTTTTGGAAGAAAACATACTACAAATGTAGTTTTCTGTTCTTTCAGCAGAATGCTGCCAGGAGTGGAGGGGTTTCAAAATTTTTTTGAGGGTTATAATTCTATTTCTTTTTATTTGAAATACAGAACTTCAAAGTGACATCCTTATTTACGGGACCAAGGCTCGGAACCGTGCGATCCATGGGGATGTGGTGGTCGTGGAGTTGCTCCCTGTGCAGGAATGGAAGGGAAGGACTGTTGCCCTCTGTGAAAATGAGACAGAGGACAAAGCCCCTGCAGACACCACGGGTGACCCCATGCCCACAGGTAAGGGCACAGCATCCTTTTAATGCCCTGCTGATGAATAATGAAACCCCCCAGTTTTTAGGCGACAAATTATCCCAGTATGACCTGCCTGTGTGCCATGGGAACTTGGAGTCTTACTTGAAATTATTACTTTGCAGCCACAGGTTTGGTGAGGTCAGAGTTAAAAGTTTTAAGAGGTTAATTCTCTTTCTGCAGGGAAAAGATGTTTGGTTTTGCTCTATCTCATTAAAAATTCTCTATTTTTTACTAGAACTGGCCACATTCCAGCAGCAGTGGGAATCTCTGAATAATTTATGGACTGCATCAGTTCAAATCTATACAATGACATAGTCTCCACATAAATAAAGCTTGTTAAAACCTGGCTGTGCCAGCAATAGTTTGTAACACACTGGTGTTGTCTGCACACCATAGGCTGTTGGCACTTGTGGCAGACATTTGGGGACACGTTAGTTCGTGTTATGGGACAAAGCAGTGAATCTTCTCTGCCTCCCACATCTTTCCTTCATGTTCCTGTTTCACTCTGGGATGTCCAATGTTCCTTATTTAAAGGTAAAGTTGTTGGGATCACTCAGAAGAACTGGAGGGATTATGTGGTCACTTTTCCCTCCAAAGAAGAGAGTCAGTCCCAGGGCAGGAATGCTCAGAAGGTCCTGGTGACACCCTGGGATTACCGAATTCCCAAAATCCGGATCAGTACCCAACAAGCTGAAGCATTGCAGGTAATGGGACAGAGGTGCTTCTCTAGTCTGTGCTCCTGCAAAACTGTGTGGGTGTTTTGTGCTCTAATGATGTTTCTCTTGGCAAAAACATGGGTAAAACTATTTAAGTGAAGTCAGAGGGGTTCAATTTCTGCCTTGAAGGACTGTCTTCAATTCCTGTCAAAACTGCTCCAGCTTCAGGTAATAAAGCTTATCTGAGTTCTGAATTTGGGCCACAGGACAGGTGGACTTTTACACCACTAGTTTTGGTTTCTTTCTGATAGATTAAAGGTCATATTAAGGGTATAAGTTGTAACAGCCCTCGTGGCTTTATTGGCTCCACGACTATACCTGCCTTTGATGAAAGTGGTAAGGAGAGCTTTCACCCTATTAACAGTGAATTAAGATGATCAGCCTGCCATGGCTGTAGAAAGAAGAATCATGGGTTTGTTCATTCCTAGCTGCTTTTACCGTGGGTGGTGGACTCCCCATCCCTGGAAGTGTCCAAGGCCAGGTTGGATGGGGACTGGAGCATCCTGGGATAGTGGAAGGTGTCCATGGCAGGGAGTTGGAACGAGATGACCTTTAAGGTCGCTTCCAACCCAACCCATCTCATTCCAGAGTTCTCTGATTTACTTGTAACATTAAGTACTTCTTGAAAGCCAAGAACTAAATTCCAGCTGTGTCTTTGGTGGTGTAACAATATTTGTGTACATCTTGGGCTTGCTTTTTTGAAACACTTCAGGGTGGAGATTCTCTGTATAATGACCCAGGTGGGCCCTTGATGGGGACAGAAATGTAATTCTCAGTATTTGTATCTTTGTCACTGTGGGTTCCTTTTTCCTTTCCGTAAAGTTGATGGAGTTTCCAGTCCCTGTGGAAGCTCTGTGTGCCCTGCTGTCCATGGCCTGCTCTCACACAGGTGTCTCCCTGCAGGACTACAGGGTGGTGGTGCGAATCGATTCCTGGGAGTCAACTTCCCTGTATCCAAATGGGCACTTTGTGAGAGTCCTGGGAAGGATTGGAGATCTTGAGGGGGAAATTGCAGCTATTCTGGTGGAGAACAGCATCTGTGCTGCCCCTTTCTCAGAAATCCAGGTGTGTCTTTGGTGATCAAACACCTTTTTGTGTTCATTTCTTTTCTGTTCATTTCTTGCTCCTCAAAGAGAGGGACTCTCTTACAGCTGAATGGCTTCATTGCCAACAGGTGTTTGAAAGCTGAAAACTATTGAGAGTTTATTTTTCTGGAATCTTTTGGATCAGTGGTTCTAAAGATACTACAGATTTTCAAGCCAAGAGTAATTTTAAGATAATCTGTTCTTTACGAGGAGAAGATTACGAACTCTTAATTTTAATTTGAGATAAACTTGTAAGATATTACTGTCTTTAGTATGTGGTTATGGTACTGATCCAAAAGGCCTGGTCCTATTGAAATCTTTGTCTTAAATCCTTTTGTCTTCAACCCAGGTTTCATAAAGAACTATTTTGATTATGCCTGCAATTAATGAAAAGAAAAGGAATGTAAACCCCAGTCTGCAGTGGTGATGTGTGCCAGAGCTGCAGTATCCCAGTGATGTCAGTTGTCACTGAGATACTGCAGAACCACTGGTATCAGTTGTTATTGATACACATAGAATTCTTCTCAGTTCTGTTTCATGTTTTCTGTAAAGTAAATGGAATGGTCTGACTCGGAAAACGCAAGGCAAGAAGAATTTGAAAAACCAGTTAAACCTCATTTGCTGGCTTTTTTCGGGTAGAAAACACTTAAATCTGCGTTCACCAACAACGTTTTTGTGTGCAGATGAGCGAAATGCCCGCGAGTTCTTCCAAGAATCCGTGGCAAGTGAACCCAGAGGAGGTGAAAAAGCGCCTTGACTTGCGAGACACTCACCTGATCTTCAGCATCGACCCCAGGGGCTGCGAGGACGTGGACGACGCGCTCTCCGTGCGGGCCCTGCCCGGCGGCCGCCTCGAGCTGGGGGTGCACATTGCAGACGTGACCCACTTCGTGCCTGCAAACTCCTACACTGATGTTGAGGCCAGAGCAAGGTAAAGGGTTTGCTGCCAGGTGGGAAATGCTCGGAGCTGCCCAGGGAAACGTGGGGTGGAAAGAAGGGAATGCTCTCTCTGTATTGTGGGAGCAGCTGGTTGAAACTAACGTATGGCATTCTGCCTTTATTGGGATAAATCCTCCACAAAGTTATGATTTAAATTTATTTTTCCCTGACCGCTACTCTGCTCCATATTCTGCTTTAAATTTTGTGGCATGAAGTATTTTTCCAATCCACGTGTTTGCATTCCAAGGGGGATAAATCTCTACACAGAGCACAGAACCCTCACAAAATGGAATTAAGTCTTACATGAATTTAATGCCAGAGGTATTTGTCAGGCTTATGCTTAAATACTCAGTCTGGTATTTTAATGTGCCCCTATTTCATTCTCTTTTTTGAACTGATTTGAATTTAAACTGCTGAATCACTTCATGAACTGTATGCTTTGTAGATGCAAAGAAGTGCAAACTGTGTAGGCAGCAGAGATGTTTGATGGAGCCATTAAATCACCTCTTCCTCACTAAGCATATTTTGTCCAGCCCTAGTTGTGGCCTTAAAGGAGCTGAAACACCAAGGCAGGCAAAATCAGGGTCGGACTGTACAAACAGTTATTTAAACCACTTGACCTGGGTCTTGCACCTGTGTGTGCTCTGTAGGAATAACCTCTTCAAGTCAGGCTGTGTGTCCTGCTGAGCTGAAGCAATTTACACCCCACACTGCTGGGAGCTGCCCAGCAGGAACCCCGGGGACAGGAGCAGTAACTGTTTTACTCCTCAGGGCCACCACGTGTTACTTGGCTGATCGGCGCTATGACATGCTGCCCTCTGTCCTCAGTGCTGACCTGTGCTCCCTCCTCAGTGGGGTTGACAGGTAAGGCTTGCTAATCCTTCTGAGGAAGGAGATTTCCACGAGTACTTCAGTTATTAGTTAATTGTTATTACCTCTCTCTGTGTTCGGATGTTTTTGCATTGTTACTAAACCCTCAAGTGCAAGAACAGTGCACATTAAAAAATGCCTTTCAGTTCTACCAGAGGTAGTTGAAGGTGTTATCCTTTGGAGTACTTTATTCATTGTGTGCTGAAGCATCTTGTCTGAGCAGAACCAGCTGAACACAGGTGCAATCCAAGATTGCATTCCATGACATGAAATCACAGAGAAGACTGAGGTTGGATTTTTTAATTTAAACATGAAAAATGCATTCCTGAAATCATTTGTTGTTGACACGTTTCCCCACTAGAGAGCTCTTGGAATATTTATCTTTCATCATCGTTGAGTGTTTTCTTGGATGAGAGTAACTGCTGACAGAAGAGCTATGAAGCAAAAGCAAGGTTTCCTACCACAGAGCACCAGGAATGATTTGTCCTGTAAACTTCTTTTCTGTGTGATTTAACACTAGATGTTAGATGTCCAGCTATAATTCCATGAGCAGTTTTATGGATGCTGCCAAGAAGTGCATCCATGTGAATGGTCACATTTTTTCCTATTGTCCTGTTCCTCAAGCAGGCCATTATCCCATTTTGGTTCAGTTTCCAGGGTCAGTTGGTGGCTGGCAGGATATGCAGACATATTCATTGTGGATGCATCTGACTAATCAAATAAAAATGAATAAAAATAACTACTGCAGTGTAATTGCTTTAAAATAGATGTGACCTTATATCTTAGGGGTTCTCTGCCTTAAATTGGATTGGATTGAAAACACTGGATTTAGCTGGATTGAAAACACTGCTGATATAGTGCTCATTTATTAATACTTGTGATTTATTAATAATTCTGATCCACAAGACTGAAAGGCAAGTGCATTAATTAGTGGTGTTGCTGAGCACTGGTTTCATGAAGGTGCTTCCAGTAAACCAACAACACAGAATTAAATTTGGGCATTTGCAGTAGTTGACTGTGCTTGCAGTGAGAGTTGAAGTGAAGCAGAGCCGTTGCAGAGCTGTGGTGTTGTGTTTAAGGTACGCTGTGAGTGTCCTGTGGGAGCTGGAGAAGGAATCCTACGAAGCGCTGACGGTGCGGTACACGCGGAGCATCATCCGCTCCTCCTACAAGCTGGAGTACGAGGTGGCCCAGGGCCTGCTGGATGGAGACCCCGCTGTCCTGGGGGACATCCCGGAGCTGCAGCACTTGGATGAAGGGACGAGGCAGAAGAAGTTGTCTGAGCTGGTCTGGGCCATATCCAAACTGACGGACATAGCCCGGCACGTGAGGGCCAGGCGGGACAGGAGCGGGGCGCTGGAGCTGGAGGGGATAGAGATCCGAGTGCAGCTGGATGAGAAACGCAACATCCACGACCTCATCCCCCGGCAGCCGCTGGAGGTGCACGAGACTGTGGCAGAGTGCATGATCCTGGCCAACCACTGGGTGGCAAAAAGGATTTGGGAGGATTTCCCCCACCAGGCTTTGCTGCGTCGGCACCCTCCCCCACGGCAGGAATTCTTCACGGAGCTCCGGGAATGTGCCAGTGCCAAAGGCTTCTCCATAGACACAAGGTACCTTTGAGTCATTTAGTTCTTTAACTTCAGTTAATTAACTGTTTGGCCACGTTATCATTCCAAACCATTCCAGCTCTGAGTGTCAATGTTCACAGACACCGCAGAGCAATTCCTAAAAAGATTTTTAATAACCTTTCAGATGATGTTCTGACCAGGAGAAACTGCTCTAGTGCAAGTGGCAGTGGCTGAACCATTGTAGACACATCCAAAAAAGCATTTGCTCAGTCACTGTACAGTGGGTAAGCACTGCAAGAGCCTTGTTTGCACCATATGTCCTGTGTCAGGGAGTACGAGGTTAAATCAGGTAAACTCTGTGCAATGTAGTAATTTTCAGTGACTCAGAATAATTTTAGAGTTACTTGGTCAGGATAATGAGAAGGCCATGAGCCTCATCACATTGGGAGAGTCGTGTCTGGATGTCACAGTGAAGGGCATCAGTAGAGCCTCTGTGACTTGGGTGTCACCTTGTCCCATTTGTGCTGGACAGAAAGGTTTTGGACCAGCTCACTGTTTTGTGGTGCACAGGGTGGGGTTTTGCTCCAGTCCCTGGTTTTCCAGCAGACAGGCCTGTTGGTTAAAATTCTTTTTCTAAACATTTTCCTTGAGCAAAGCTGTTGCTGAACTGGAGTGAAAGTTTCAAGATCATCCTGCTTTCCATTTCTGTATTAGTAACTGTTAATTTCTTGGTGTTTTTAAATGCTGCTGTTGACTCTAAGCCCTGATGACCAGGGACAGTGTCATTTCCTTCAGGACTCACGCTTGTTTCCAGGTCTAACAAAGCACTGGCCGAGTCCCTGGACAAAGCCCACGACCCCTCAGACCCCCTGGTGAACAAACTGCTGCGCTCCATGGCCACGCACGCCATGGCCAACGCCCTGTACTTCTCCACTGGCTCCTGCCCCGAGGAGGAGTTTCACCATTACGGTATCTGCCCGTTTTTATGCTGTTCCTGTTGTTTCTGGGCGGTGGGGAGGCAGAGGATGGCCGTGACTGCTCAGCTCTGCTCCCCTTGCCCTGGCAGGCCTGGCCCTGGACAAGTACACCCACTTCACCTCCCCCATCAGGAGGTACGCGGACATCGTTGTCCACAGGCTGCTGATGGCAGCGACCCCGCGGGGAACTGCAGGGCCTGGGAAGGACCACGTCAGCAGCAGCAAGGATCTGGAGGAGCTGTGCAGGCACATTAATAACAGGAACAGGGTAAGGTGGTCCTTGGGGTGTCTCCATGTCTGTGCTGCCGTAGGGAATGGGATCCTGTCCTGACTGTGGCTTTGGGGCACTATGAGGACACAGGATCCCTTTGGTTTTATTTGGAATGCTTTGGGGCTTCTTTAAATAGCAGTTTTTTTCTGAGAGTGGAAGTAACAGTGACTTCATGCTCCACTGTACCACATGTAGGATTCCCTTTTAGATGTAACTTCTCTAGGGGACGGGCAAGGGAGTGAGTAATGGGAAAAAGCAGCTGTGGAAATCGAAGCCCAACACACTTGTTGAGATCTTTATGTAGGTTTTTTGTCTTCTCTTTCTGTGGGGGGTGTTCTCAGGCAGCCCAGCGAGCTCAGAAACAGTCCACAGAGCTGTTCCAGTGCATGTACTTCAGGGACAGGAGCCCTGAGACAGACGAGCGCTGCGTGGCCGACGGGGTCATCTACTCCATCCGCACCAACGGCGTCCTCGTCTTCGTGCCCAGGTCAGTCCCTTGGAGCTCGGAGTGAGCTGAACAACTTACATGGTACCAGCAGGAATACAGTTCTTTACATGGAACTAACACTACACTTTAATTTCTGAGCTTCTCTATTTTAAAGTTTCCTAGATATGCACTCCAGAGAGCTGGCTGCATGGCTGAAGAGCCAGAACTTCCCCAGCCAGGAAACGCTTCCTTAGAGAGAACCCAGGGCAAACATGCTGCTGGTTTGAAGTAACTTTATTTTTAATGGAGAACTGTGTCCTCACTGTGCTGTCTGGAAAAACCTGTAGAGCTGCTCTTCTCCCCTCACTGAGCCATTCCAGGCTCCACCCAACCCTCAGATAAGGGATCACTGACTATTTCACTTTCTCAACACTGTTGCCCTGTACTCCCTGGGTTTCTTTGGCAGCACCCTCAGTGTTCCTGCAGGATTCCCAGGCTGCTGTGCTTGCCCTTCATGTTGCTCTTCTGTAACCCCAGCCAGTTCTTTCAAAGCTAAGAGAACTGCTAAGGGGGCAAACAGCAGGTTCTGTGTGCTCTCTGTGTTGTAGGTATGGAATCAAAGGTGCTGCCTACATGAAGAACAAGGAGGGCTTGGTCATCTCATGTGGAGGGGCCGGGAGTTGCGAGTGGAAGCCTGGATCCCTCCATCGCTCCCAGGGCCAAATCACCTCCACTACAACCTCCGGGGACTCGGTCACACTGAGCCTCTTCGATCACATCACAGTGAGTCTGGCAGCTGGGGGGAGGAAAGGGAAGCAGCACCCTCAGGAATTTAAAAAGTAACTGCTTTGCAGGTGAGAATCCTGGTGCAGAGCTCGCGCTGCCACGCGGACATCATCCGGCTGGAGATCATCAGCAACGCCCCTCAGCCCAGCGCAGCCGGCGAGGCCGCCCAGAGGAGCGCCCAGCTGGTCAGGTCCGACCTGGTGAAGGCAGTCAGTCAGGGGGCAGAGGAAGCCCAGCGTGCCCAGGAGAAAGGCAGGGGGGAAGTGCTGGAGGAGGAATACCGGGAATTCTGCCAGACCAAGGGGCCCAGCCTGTACCAGCTGCTGGAGGAGATCCGGGAGCTGGCGCTGCTGGATGTGTCAACTGACGTGACACCTGAGCTGTGACCCACCAGCAGCTGCTGCTGCTCACAGAGTGCTTGGGGGATGTTTTACAAAGCAGTCTATTTAAATATTCAAGAGTCCTTTTAATAAGAAGCTAAATGTCTATTTTAAATAAGAATTATTTTTATCTGATTGTCAGCATGTATTGAGTTACCAAAAGATTTTATATGTGATAAAACTCATCTTTCAGACTAAAGGCAGTGTGCTGAATTCTTTTAAATATCATTCCAAAAATCCTTTCCTCATGTTGTCCATAAATTACTAAAACCTAAATACTTCCTTGTTCCACTCTAGTTCCATGAGTTTAACTCATATCTACAAGGATGGAAAAGGCAAACTCCTTCTGAAAATTAATAACTTTAATTTTATAAGAAAAAGATGCAGATCTGCATAAACATGTTAAAAAATTCCAGTCCCCCTGTTCAGACCCAAACAGAGGTGTTAAAAAAACCCAACAACACAACTTTAATAGAAATTCACCTGTCAACACCCCAGGTAATTCAATTTGGCATAAATTATAAACTAAATTCCAAGTAGGTAAAAAACCTCAATATATCTTAAAAATGTTGTGGGAGGTGGAAAAGATGGTTGAAGTGCAGCTGGAGAAGTTTTTTGTGTGTCCTGGTGTGTGGAGCTGCTCCTCTGCAGCCTGCAGGGAAGAGCTCTGTCCCACTCCAGCCCTGCCGTGGTGAGGAGTTCGTGGATGCAGCGAGCCAGCAGCACCTCAGTGTAATGACAGGACTTAAAGCTGTGGGGCCTGTGGGTCAAAAAGGCATCCAGAGTGTGGGAACAGCTACTGCTCTTCCTTGGCACATTCCAATGCTCCATCTCCATCCTCTGTAAGAGCAGCTACAGGAACTGGAGCGTCTTCAGTAAGGTCAGTGGGATCCTCAGACACTGGAGTGTGCAGCTCCTCTCCTAAGGAACTGGGGGGGAGCTCTGGGGGAGGAGAAAAGGCAGAACATGAGCCAACACTTGCTGTGTTTATCTGCTGTTTCCAGCACCAGAATTCCAGTCTGCAGGAAAGGCAGCTCGGAGAGAACCAGCAAGCTGAGCTCCACTTCACCAAGGCCAAAGCTATCCCAGCTGGGCATGACAAGCAGAGAGAGCAGAGAGGAGCTGGCCTACAGGAAAACTTTAAATGCCAGAGCTGCACATTTTGCCCCTGATTAGCAAAGCAGCCCCTGCATTTCCTTTCCCCAGCAGCTGCTCAGGCCCTGCCCTGAGGGTTACATTGAGGTTCTCACCACTGAGCTGGGCCTGGCTGAGCTGGGCCTGGCTGAGCCCCTGCAGCCTCGCCTGCCTCCTCTCCAGCGCCAGCTGCCTGTTCTTCTTCATCCGCTCCTGCTGCTCCTCTGTGAGAGCTGTGCCAGGCAGGGATTGGAGTTCTTCTGCATTCCCAGAGCAGGAATGTGCATCTGCAGCAGCTGCATCCAGTCCATTATGTTCCCCTTCTCCTTCTGGGTAAAAATGAGGGGTGGGAGGGGGAAGAGGGACGCAAATCAACACTTTAAACCCACTACACACCTATCAAAAGTTCATTTTCAAGGCATTTCTATGTTCTACATCTTACAGTTGTATTGGCAGTTTAGTTTTAATGGGTAATTTTCTGCCAAGGTGCATATACCTGATATCCAAAGGATACAAGAGTTGCTCATTAGAGATCAGCACAATAATCAATGTCTGAGCATGGAGAAGCACAGCTCTGTGCACTGAGGGGATACAGCAGCTGTGCTTGAGGAGACAGTAAATCCATGTAATCCTTACAGAAAGGCCAGGAAATGTTCTTCCCACCCTATTCATGTGACACTGCCCTTTAGGAAGTGGCAGGAGTAGCTATGGGAGTTCCAAACTTTCAAGGCCAGCTTGGACAGGGCTTGGAGCAACCTGGTCTAGTGGAAGGGGTCCCTGCCCACGGCAGGGGGTGGAACAAGATGAGCTTTAAGGTCCCTCCCAACCCAAACCATTCTAGGATTTCAGGAATCAGAGGTTTGAACATCCACACACTGAATACTCAGGTTTGAATTCTGGAATATTTACTCGTCTGCCAGCACTGAAACATGTAAGATGAAGGCAGTTTAATCAGAGAAGCTTCACCCACCACAAGAGCAGAAGAGCACTGCCAAAGGAGTGCCCAGGGAACAGAGAAGAGAGCTGGCACAAGGTGCTGGTTGTTCCCACAGCACCCCAGCTCGAGGTCTGGGTTCTGGGAGATGCCAGAGCAGCTGCAGCGCTCCCCCAGCTGAGAGCAGCCCAGAGGAGCCCAAGTGTGTGGGACCATCGCACAGGACGCCCAATGGCTCTGCAGGGCCTGTCGGCAGGACCCACTGTCACTGTGTGTGGCTGCCCAGGGCTGCACCCACCTCCAGCCAGTGCAGCCCATGGCAGGGCCAGCCACAGGCCACCAGCTGCCCAAAGAACAGCCCAGAGGGACACCCCGTGAGCTCATCCCCTGGAACACCATCCCCAGGAACACCATTCCCAGGAACACCACCCCCAGGCACTGGCAATGGTTTCAGGATAGACTCCCAGTGGAAGTGTGGAAACCTGCACAGCACCTCAGCAATGACGAAATCCTTCATTTCTGCTACTTTTAAACTACCTCTGCTTCTTTTACTTAAAAAAAATGATGCCTAATCACAAGTTTCACAGGGGTTTGGTTTTAAAACAGAGACCACTCAACAATTTCTTCTACATTAGAAAAACGTTATCACGATCATTAATTTCTGGTCAGTAGAAGGGGAAGTAAAGTCATTTTAAGCACTGAATCACTGACAAACACCACAGAGAGCATACCTTCATTATTTTTGTAGTCTTCATGTAAAATAGGAAGATCAAGTCTAATCCTCTTTAGGCAGGTCTGCAAAGGAGAGATTAAATACTGGTATTTCAGCTGTAGCAAGTTTTTTGGTCAACACTGGAAATAATGTTAAAACCACAGCACTTTGACACTTTATTACTCTGAAAAAATACTCCTTTCACTCCATGTCTGTTCAACCCACAACTGTCAGTGCTGTGGATCATTTTTCCCATCCTACATCCATCACCCAGCCAGGTGAAGCAAACATTCTTCATCTTCTTTGGCAGGTTCAAACATGAAAAACCCAGCAGCAAAACCCCCAAACCCAACCAGTCCCAGCACTCTGAAGCAATTCACTGTGGTTAAAGAGGTCCTAAAAACGCTAAAGTCAGTTCTCTGAAGTATTAATTCAGATAATAATTCAGAGAAATATAAATATAAATACTGGAAAAGGCTTTAAACAGAGAGAAATTAAGTAACATTATAATTATTAGCAGCATGAACAACTTCAGTCTTCTGTTGCTGCATAACTGATCTCCCAAACCAACCCCTTGGACTGGTCTGTAGGGCACGACATACCTGGACTTCCTTTTTGTTTCCCAGATTCTCCACTCTGTCAATAAAATCCTCAAACTGCAATTGTGGGAACAGTCTGTGGGCCCAGTGCTCCATATGCTGTATGAGTGTCTTCAGGTCCTCTGCCTGCAGCACAGAAAACAACACCCAACTGCTCAAAGCTGGCAAAGTCAGCAGAGGGAAAGGGGACAGCAACATTCCTGAAAACATGGAGTATCTGCAGCTCCAGAGTCTCTGGAAAATTTAGGCAGGATGAACACATGGGTAACTTTTCCTTCCCCGTCCCACAATCCAGTCTGGGTGTAAATTCAAGCTGTGAGAGTCCAAGGGAGCATTTGCATATCCCACAAAACGTCTGCCAGGCTCCTGAAGAGCTGCCCTGAAACAACCCAGGTCTGAATCCAGCCTGGAAAGACTCCATAGCTGGCATCTATCTATCTATCTATCTATCTATCTATCTATCTATCTATCTATCTATCTATCTATCTATCTATCTATTACCTTCAGAATGCAGATAAAAATGTACACCTGAAGAAGCTGATCTAGGGAAGGTCTGTGCCCACTTCAGCAGTCCTGCCCTGTTTCTTTGTGCCTACAGTGGTCATGAGAAACGTACACCACGAATGCCCTCTGTACGCCACAGATGCACAGGTGTGCTTCCAAGTGGGAATTTGGAATTGTTTGGGCTGGAAAAGCCCTCTGAGACCACTGAGGGCTGCAGTGCCAAGGCCAGCACTGACCCACGCCCCA
>JAWWES010000018.1:2011586-2073028 GCA_035583135.1 Lophotriccus pileatus | reverse complement strand
CCTCCTTTTCTCCAGGCTGAGCCCCCCCAGCTCCCTCAGCCCCTCCTGCTGCTCCAGCCCCTTCCCTGGACACGCTGCAGCCCCAGGACAGGGAGTGATCCCAAGCTCCTGTCCATCCAGATGCCAGCCAGAGACTCCTGGCAATTTAAAACCGAACAGTTTGCAGTTGTCCAGGCTGGAATAAATATGCTGAGCCCTCGGGGACTTGGCAGCTGTGCCCAGAAAATGCCATGTAAGGGTTTGGGCTGCAGAAACAACAGGAGAGGCTCCAGGCTCCCGACTCCAGTGCAGTTGGAGCTGTAAAATCGTTCTCATATTTTACAGCTCAGTCCATAGAAGGGTATCTGGCTTAAATTACAGCCTCTTCATTCAAACAAAATTATAGAAATTAATGAAAAATATTCATACATTAAAGGAATTGGGGTTTTCCTCCTCTATAAATTCAAATGTGACATATAATGTTTCTGGTAATTTAATGTATTCCTTCTAGTATGACAAAATCAATTGAAGTTACTTTCTGGTTAAAATTATTTTAACAGTTAATGTTTAAAATGTGTATTCCCAATTGCAGCAGCATCTTTTACAGTCAAGAATACATTAAGTATAGGGAGAACACACTAATGGATTTTTTTAGGATTGAATCCATTTATCTTGACTTTTTAGATATGGCCAATTTCTTCAATCGACTGAGGCACTTGAAGTACAAAAATTAACCCAAAGATTTAATAATAATAATAATAACCATAGATCAAATGCTGCTAATTTCCAGTGCAAAGCCCTGTAATTGTGCCATATAAAATCACTGGAAATCAGATGTCTACATGGTGAGCTCTTTGCATTGAAAATAACAGTCACTCTTTCTGCCAAAAAACCCCTTACAAACAAGAAAAGCAGAAGATCACTCACAGTCTCTGCAGAGATACAGTGTTATAAAACTGACCATATTTGTGCAGCTTTGATGAATCGATATTTCTGAAGAGGGTTTAATTAGAGACCGGGCTTGGTGATCTAAGCGGTTCTTTCCAGTCCTGTGTTCCTAATTAAATAAAAAGCAAGTGCTGGCAGACATTGATTATTGGTTTTTCCTCAGGAAATGAATAACCAGCCACATGCTGATAAAATAATAAGTTGGGGGGAGGAAACAAACAAACAAACCAAACAAAAAGAAGCCCCAGCACAGGTTGCTTCTGTTCTAGAAAACCCTTCTGGTTTCTAGCTTAGGTGACATGGAAATATCACTGATTGTTTCTGTGTGGATTAATGCAATTCCACGAGAAGAGCCGCAGAAAATTCGCACCTTCTTTTATGTTTCAGCCCCATTTCCTGGTTTGTTACACGTAACCTCTGGCAGAGCAGATCTGTCAGATGGATAACTGCCCGTTTCTGTGCTTGAAGGGGTTTGTTCCCAAGGGAGCAGCATTTGCTCTGCAAAAAAAAAACCCCTCTAAATATTATGTTGGCAAAGCTGTTCATGGAATAAACCCTCGGCACAAGCGGTCCCACTGCGGCTGTGCTAGTGGGAAATCACATCTTAGGGATGAAGCAAATTTCAGCTATTTGGGATTGATATTTATTTATATTTAGATCTTGCTAATCCAATCTGAGTTTCATGTTATACAGTCAGTTTAAATGTCACTTTAGTATATCACAAAGCATTTCAGTTTTGTTCTGAGCCACAGTGCTCCTGTTTCTTGAGGAAAACAAGGTGTTCAAGGCACGTTGGGATCTGTCAGTCTCTCTGTCAGCCCCCTTCAAATAATTCTTATTCTGTTGGCCAATTTCAATCAAATTTGAACCAGGCTTCTTAAATTCCATTCCTTTACGGACTAATTATTTCCTTAACTTGCTTTGCTAACCCCTAAATAGATTAAAAAGCATTAAATCTTACAAATAGGAGGTTGTGTATGCTTTGGCAGTAGAATATGCAGGTTCATGTGGCAGTGGAGTTTGAAAGGTTGGGTTCATTTAGCTGCAATTAATCTACACAGTAATTGTGTTTTTCTTTTCAGACAAGAAATTAGAAAAACATTGTGTTTCCACAAGGGAAAAAAGTGGTAATGAAGACAAGTTTCTTTGTTCCACTTCTGTTTACAGAGACAAATTACTTCTATTTTTCCGAGCAGTGGTGGAATCAATAAATCAGCTCTCCCTGCTCAGAAGCCTCTCACAGAAATCACACCCCCACCTATTTTTAATTCATCTTTTCCTCTGTGATTCGCCCCCAGAAACACCTGTTTGTAAAGAAAACGCAGTTCCTTCCACGGAGAATATTCAAATTCCCCAAACACGTGTTTCGCTTTGGCTGGGGAAATGTACTTAATTTATAGTGGCAAATGCCCTGAGGTTCAATGGATTTGTTTTACAGATGTTCAAACCAACCTACAACGGCACAGAAATGATTTCTTCGGTGCTGGCAACTCACACACACGTGAATTTATTTCTGTATTCAGTCAACGCAACAAATCTTGGGGTTTGTGCAATGGGTCAAAGGGATTTTAAAAGAGGTTACCGAATTCAGTCACTGTTCGACGATTCCACAGCCCGACGTTCTCAGTGCAAGGATAAAGCGCTCCAGAGGAGGGAGCTGTCCCTTAATAGCTGGAATCGGACGGAGGGAACAGGTCTTTGAACGGCAAAGCTGTAAAAATAGTAATTTAATCTTTTTTTTTCAACTTTAGAAACGTGAGATGGCAGGAACTATACAGCATTTTTGCATCGTGTGTTCATCATTTCAGTTAATGAATTGTTTCGTCATTTCAGTTAATGATTTGCTCATCAGTTCAGCTAATGATTACTTAATGATTAAAAATACAGCTTTAATTTTAGAATGGAAATGTGCAGAATTCGGACTGGTTGCTGACAGATGGAGCCCTGCGTGGTACACAAATGGACAGTCAACTGCGACAGAAACCAGAGGGAACCTGCAATCCCTTCCCAATGCATCACTCCCACAGGATTTAAACCTGAGTTTTCCTCTGACTTCTGCTGGGTTCAGACAACGAGAAGCCAACCTTATAAAGAACCATTAAAAGGAGTTTTTCATCTCTCCGGTCTCACCGCGCGGGCTGAGGGCAGCGCTGAGGGCAGCGGCTTCGCTGCGCGCTCTGCGCATGCGCCCTCCCCCTTCCCCGCGCCTGCGCGCTGCCGCGGCGGTCGGCGCGCGCCGGCGCGGTCCCGGCCGGGCACATCCCGCTCCGATCCCGCTCCTGATCCCGCTCCTCATCCCGATCCCGCTCCGAGCCCCATCCCGCGCAGTGCCAGCCCAGCCCTCCGAGCGGCCGCCCCGCCGCCCCCGCCCCCGCCGCCCAAGGGACCCCGCCGGCGCTCCCCGCCGCAGGAAGTGGCCGGTCCCGCCCGGAGCGGGGCCGCGGCCGCCCCGCCCGCCCCCGCGCCCCGCGCCCCGCAAGATGCCGAAGAAGAAGCCCGGGCCGATCCAGCTGAACCCCGCTCCCGATGGATCCGCCGTGAACGGCACCAGCTCTGCCGAGTGAGTGCGGCCGGGGCGGGGGGCGCGGGCCGGGCGCGGGGTGCGGGGTGCGGGGCTGCCCCGCGTTACCCCGGGGACGTCCCGGTGATCCATCCTCACTGGTACCCCCTGGGCGGTACCTGCGCGGAGCCTCCGCTGCCGACTGAAGGGATGGTGCTGTCGGCGATAAACAAACTTCTGTCACATACGCGAGGTGAAAAAACGGTGGGAAAGCGGAGGCAAACTTGCCTAACTCTGCTCTCCCAGCCGATAAGGGTGTCTGCTCCATTCTTAGCTTATATAATTACCCAGTAAGTGCCAAATTACACGTTTCCAGCAGCATATTTCATCAACGCGTGTGTGGGAGAAATTGCATTGAAAACCGCAGATTTGTAGAGAAGGTGTTTTTGTTTGGCTTTCCCTCTGTCCTTGGCGTGAAACCAAACCATCGCGAGTTGCAGTAAATCTGTTTTTTCGGTGATTAACTTGTGCTGGGGACGGCAGGGAGAGTGTGTGTGTGTGGGAAAAGCCTCTGAGCTCTGCTGGGTGCGATACTAACATGACACTGTAACTGTGGGAAGGTCTGAGCTGATCGTGGGGACACTTCTGCGAGAGAAAACACCGAATATTAGGCTGTTACATGTTTCTGCTGAAGGTCTGTTACATGTTGCCTGTGGGTGAGCAGGGTGGGCTCAGTCGTGCGGATGAAGCTCCAACACCCGAAGTGCTGGGGAAGGTTTTAATTTGGGCTTAACAGGTCAATGTTAACACCTTGATTTTTAGACTGAGGTGTTGGGCTGGCTCTTGCCTGAGCCGTGACACAAAGCTGTGGCTCAGAGGAGCAGATTCCTGTCCCTGTATGGTCAGTTGGGTGTCCTCTGGGATGTGTAAACCGAGCTCCGATGTGCTGAGGTACCACCCTGCCGGAGGGATGGGAGGCAGGACTGCAGAGAGATGTGCAATTCCAGGGCTTTAAAGTGCATTGCAAGTGTCGTTGCTCATTTTCAGAGCTCATTAAACCACCCAAACATCTCCCAAAAAAAAAAACCCCGACCAAAACCAACCCAGCCACGAGAGAAATGTAACCCCAAAACCGAGCTAACACCCCCCAAAAACACAGCTCCAGCTGTGACATTTCTAGCAAACTCTTTTGATGATTAACTGGGAGATGAGCTGTTTAAAAACTGTTCTTTGGCAGGAGCTGCTGATTGTATCTAAGCATTATGATCTGAATATGATGCAGCTTTTGTTCTGGATTGACAGGGGGAAAATCCTGATATTTTATGTTTGCCCCTGTAGCATTTTCCAGTTGGTTTTCTTCAAGGCAGCTGGGGATACGTTGATTTAGCCTTCAGGGGTCCCTTTGCATCCTGGTTTTGTTCTGCAGAATAAATCTGATAAACCAGTCCCTTGCTGCTGGTGGTACCTGGGGTCAGTCACCTCGCTGGCAATATATTAAATATCCCATCTCTTCCCTCAAGGAGCGCCATTAATTTTAAATTGCATTTCCATGTCTGATACTCATTTACCTGTTGGAAACCTTTGGGGACACAGGGGAGTGTTGAGGCTTGTTTGCACAGATGAGCTGTCTTGCCTCATTTTCTGCTCAGTGTGTTGATCTGGCTGGGGGGGTTGTGTGTGTCTCCCAGACTTCTTTGTCATATGGAAGGTCTTGTAAGCTTTTGCCAGGCTTAGGGATGTCCTGTATTGTTAAAAGAAGTAGCTTAGTGAAAGTAAATTCGGCAGCCAGTTGTCCTATAAACAGCCAGGATTAATTAATCCTGGAAATATCCCCTCATCCTGCTAATATTAAACCCTCTTCAGAATTTGCTGCATCAGAATTTGGAAATGTCATTGGAATTAAAGTGGAAAACGGTTTTGTTTTTCATTTCCTTGATGTGTGAGGTGGTTTATTCTTTTTTCCCCCTCTCCTGCTCTGTGCTTTCCCCCCGAATTCCACACTGGAGGTGTTTGTGCACGGTCCAGCATTCCAAGTATTCCGTGCGTCCCTGCCCTGCCATGTGAACCCTTCCTAGAGCTCTGTGCCTGCCTCCCTGGAATTCTGGCCATGTGAGAGCCTCCTTTGCTTCCCCCAGATACAAACCTGTCCTTTTGCAGACACTTCCCTGCTCCTTGGGGCCGAGAAAGAACGGGAAGAGCTCAAATGACGGGGCCCAGGGAAAGGAGGATTCCGAGCGAGGCGATGAAATCCCTGCCTGGTGAAGGACCCAAACATCCAGGAGGAAGGAAGTTATTCAGGCCCAAAGGCAGTGTTGGCACAAACCCAAAGGGATGGGGATGTGCCTCAGCCACGGGTAGTTCCACTCTGGAATTCAGAGGCTCTCTGGCTGTCACAGGGGGGAAGGTTCTGTCCTTGTTAGTGCTGTTAGGACCGAGTCCATCTGATACTGGGACTGCCTGGCACAAGGGAAGGGGAAAGGGGGGAAATGAAAGCAGGGGCCGGATGATTCAGGATGTCCTGCTCTCCATTTGTGTCCTGTCCTCTGTCTCATCCTTATTTGGTGATGGGAACTCCTTGCCTGGAGTCAGACAAACTCACAGGAGACCTGGGTCTCATGTGCACGATTCTTTCCTCATTTTTATTTCTTTTTCTCTCTTTTTTTTAATTTTTCCTGGCAAGATAGTCTAAAGGAGAGTTAGGGCACTTACCATTTAAATATACACTTAATGACTAAATTTAATATATAAATACACACATATATATATATGGACACGCATGTAATATGCAATGTACAATATAAAGGTGTTTAATATATAATATAAATGTATGTAATATATAATATACATCTATACAATATATAATATAAATTTAATATATACACATACACACACATTTAATGAATACACAATTTAATGAAAATGCCCCGATGTTTTTCTCTGACAACAGATTTTATTTGCTAAAAAAATAAATCAAACGATTTAAACTAATATATTAAATATATTGAACTATTCAAACTAATATATTAAACTAAATCCAAACTCTTTGTACAGGATGCTGTGGTTTTCTCTGGGGCTTTCCAAATCCCTGGCTCTGGCCTGTTGGACAATGGAGACAACTTAAAGAAAGGTTTTCCTGTGCCCTGAGCTTCCCTTCTGGTTTTGACACTTCCCATGGACAGAGCTGGACTTTGCTGCTGCTCCCGAGCCCTGTGTTCCCTCAGATCATCAAAAACCAAGCTGACACTGCCCAGCTGCAGCTTTAATTTCATTCTGGAGCTTTTGAGAGCTGCACATTTATAATTGTGCAGAGATTCTGCACAGAACACGAAGAGGGGGGAAAAAAAGCCCCAACTAAACTTGAAAGAAAATTGACAGAAGGAACAGTGTTTGGGCTGAACGTGCTGGGATGGTTTAAGGTCTAAATAACCAAAAAAAACCCAAACCACCAGGCCACTAAATGCCAGATAAGGAAGCCTTAGATAAGACTTTATATCTTAAATCAGATTTTATATTGAGGTACATAATTTAGGGGTTTGGTTTGGGGTGGTTTGTTTTTGCTTCTTGTTGCTGTTTGTTCTGGTTAAATTGCATTTAAAGGAGCCCCTGAGTGGCTGGTGGGACATCTGAGTGCAGCTGCCTGGCTTTGATGGGCAAAGAAGAGTTTGGGGATTGTGCAGAACTGGCTTGAACTTCGATTTACATCATAATCTGCAAAAAAGCAGTTGCTTTCTAACAGGGCATCCTGCAGTTCTCATCCTTTTCAGCACCTTTTCCAAGAGAACTTCAGGCTGGGCTCTGTGGGAGCAGGAGGGGTGGTCACGTCCCATCAGCTGTGGGGTTTTTTTGGTTTGGGGTTTCATGCCCTTTAAGGTTCCTTCGTGGTCTCTTTCCCAGTGGATCTTGTTCCAAGAGGGTTTGTCCTCCATGGAGTGATTTTTTTTGATGAGTTTTCTTGGCTGTGAGTTCGGATGAAACGAAGGGGAAGCTTTTCCGAGTTGTTGATTTTGGTGGTTTCTGGGTCGCTCCTGCCTTGCTTCAGAGGGAGATTTTTGCTTCAGGGGGAGATTTTTGCTTTGCTATTATTTTTTTTTTTTTTTCTTTTTCCCCTCTGTGGAATTCCTTGGATTTCAGGGGACCTTTGTGCCTGTGTGGAGTGTTCTGGAGGATTAGACACCGGAATTTTATGCCCGGTCTACCTGGATTGCAGTTGCATTCAGTATGTACACAGAATTACTGCAAGCTTGTAAATATTAAAAAAAAGTAAATTAGAAACTTCTCTTTTTTCACCCCCTACTAATGAAGGATTAAGCAAGTTTCCAAATACACGTGGCATGAGAGATATTTTAGATTCAAATACACTCCAGCCCAGCTTTCTCTTTTAATGTGCATGAGCCTTCACTGAATTAGAACCAGTGTTTTAATGTTACTTAAGTAAACTAATAGAACACGTGATCTGTTCTAATAAAATAATGAAAAGTGAGAGCCTGCAGCACTTCACTGGCTTCTTATTTTATTTCTGGATGCATGTGCTGAGAAAAAACAAGAGTACACCACTAGTACAGGGATTAATGCAAGTGGTGCATTGACCTGTGCTGCTTTAGGCAGGTTTTAGTTGGCAATTGTGGGTGTAGGAAAGATTTTAAGGCATTTAATGCTGTCCTGTTATGTTCTGACAGTCATATTTAAGCATAGTGATGGTAATGGATGAATATTTTAGTTATTATGATGTGTATTTTTTTTTAAAATTGGTTTAGGAGAGTTAAATAAAAACTGGGGTGTAAAAATAAGTGTCGGTGAGGGAAGTGCAGCTGTAGCTGTGGTTCCAGCTGCTTTTCTTGTCCCCTGAGCTGATCCTGCAGATACTCAGAGGTGTGATTTCACAATGGAGGTTGTGCAAGATCCTGCTGCTTCTGCAAAGTCCTGTCCCCTCCTTCCTGGAGCTGCTCCTCTGGCACCAGCTCTCCCTGAGTCAGATGGAGACTCACCCTCCAGAGAAGCCCACAGGGGTTTCTGGGGGGGTCTGTCCTCTTGTTCTCACAGCAGCACAGTGGGTTTATCCAGGGATATAATCCTGCTGAAAATGGGCTGGATTTGTAGTTAATTTTTCAATGGGTTACTTGGGAATGAATGGAATGGCTCAGGGCAGGACAAGGCAGAGCCACCTCCTTTGGCAGGAGCCCAGGCCTTTGCAGGATGAGGTGACTGTACATTCCCAGCCTGAGAGACACTGCTGAGAAATATGGAATTTCAGTAATTACAGCCATTTCTGAGCAGCACATCTTTTAATTGAACAGTCTCAGGTCTTTGTCTCAGGAGGAACAAATTACCTGTGAGACCTTCCAGTCTTTTATCTGTAGCCAAAGAGAAGGTTTACCTTGTCCCTTTCAACCCCAACGTTTGGTTGAATTATTTATGGGAATAACAACAGTGCTGCTGTTGTTCATCTGGGAGAAGGGTCTTTGCTTTAGCCCTGATTTAAAAGAACAAACATGAGAATCGTGGGGAATTTACAGGAGACAGGAAAAACATCAGCCAGTTCTGGGAGTGGGTTTGGACTCAATATTTCGGTGTATACAGGAGGAACATTCTGCAGTTACCTGAGCAAGGAGTTTTCTGTTCTGAATTATAAACCTTTAGGTAGTTTGTTCCCTTTCAATTATTAAGTTCTAAATTTTCCAGTGAAAAAATCTCCTCCTGCTTTTTTTTCCCCGTGTTGCCCCTTTTACAGCTGCATTTGTTCTCCTCCCATTGCCCTGGGGGCTGACTGGGCTTTGTACTGTGGAAATTCCACTGCCAAAACACAGAAATGTCTCTTGGAGGAAGCAGTTTTTTGCTGGCAACACCGTTTTCCAGGTGTCTGGATATTTGGGGATCAGGTTCTTTCTTCCAAAGACTTTTGAATTTCCTTGTGTTGTCTTTATTTTGAGGAAGCAATGGATTGTTGCTAGAAATTAGTAATCAGATGATTCCTGCTTTGATATGTGTTCAATATTACTCAGACAAAATCTTGATTACACTTTGGAACAAATGTACGAGGCTTCCTGCCAGTTGGTGCCCACGGGAACTGAACAACTGGGAAGGGCTAAGTCAGTGCTCAGCATCTCTTGGCAAACATCTGGTGAGGAGCCCTTGGCATCCTGAGTCTCCTCTGAGCAAAAGCCGAGTGGATTCCAGCAGAACCTCTCCCTCCTGGCTGCGGGAAGTACCAAGTGGTGTCCATCCCAAGGGATGGGAAAGCAGTGAGGGTGGAAAAGCAGATTGTTTCACTGAGACCTGGGATGGAGATATTCCAGCAGTGTGGGATTCTTTGGATGAACGAGGATCTTCTTAAAAAAAAAGAAAAATCTCCTTATGGCTTTTTGAAACAAACCCTTGAAGCTTCCTGGCAACTCTTCTCTCTTCCTTTTGGGCCACTCAGCATTGTTCTGTGCTCTTCCAGAACTTTTCTTTCAGCGTGGTGGGAAGATGAGTCAGCAGGTTGCAGAATACATTATTTTGGGAGAAAATGTTCTGTCTGGATATAGATGTGTGTGCCTTTCCATGTGAATATTTCGGTGTGTATCGGGACAGCATTGAGTGAAAGGTATTAATTTCTTCCACTCAAAGGCAGTGCTGAGGAGTGCTCTGGGTTATGCAATCCATCCTTTTACAACACAGGCAAGGATCTAAACCATCCACCCCTGGCTTTCTCAGAATCCCACTTAATGGTTTTTTTTGGTGCTTTCTTTTGCCCATTCTGGCAGTTTCCCAGTCCCTGGTCTGGGAATTGTGGCTCTGGATGGAGTCTGTGCTGCTCCCAGCTCAGCCCCTGCATAGAGGAGGCTCAGTTCTAATCCTGGCCTTGAAAACTGATCCTGTAACTTCATCTCTTTTATTATTGTAGTGTCTCTCAAAGGCTGTGTAACTACCACAGGAGAGAGTTGGGAGGGTACTGTTACCATTGCTATTGAATGTATTTATCTTTTGGTTCTGTCATTATATTGAACTAGTTCAGAAACACAAAATGATGGAAGTGCAGGGACTGGGTAAATGCCTTGTGTCAGCTGAGGATCAGGATTTATAATTCTGTTTATCCTCAGAGCTGTGTTTTAAATTCCTGAGAAGTTCATTTTTCAGTCCATAAGGAAATGCTGATTGCCCCGTGGTTCCTTTATCCTGATGATTTCCAGTGCTGACTGGAAAAAAATCAGTGGTGGGTGCACAGATATATGTGGATGAGAGATGGAAAACTTGCATTTCAGGTTCTGGAGATTTGGCTCTTGAATTTCTTAACTGGAGATGACCAAGTTGATTCTGTGGCAGACTTGGAATGCAACGCTCCAGCAGGTCCTGAGGAAGCCTTTTCACTCTGGGAAGATCCCAACCCCCCCTGGTTGCATTGTTAAGGAAAAACAGCCCAAAATATTTCATGGGATAAGTGGTTAGGCCAAAGAAAAAGAGAGGGAGGCTTAAAGTAAAGATCCTTCCCCAGCAGCTCAGCCTAGAAGGAGTTCTTGAAGTTCAGATGTCGTGTTGGTTGGAGGCTCAACAGGAGACTTGAAGTCAAGTCATGTATTTTGTTCTTTAAAATACTTGCCTTCAGCTTTAGAAAAATGAGGATTGCCATTGAATTAGGGCAGCAGGGGCAGAGCAGTGCTTTTCTAACAGTTCTGTTTTGCCTGCCTTTTACCAAGAAATAGATGTTGGTCAGGTCCCTGACTCGGACTGGGTCACTCTCTTCTCTGCTGGTTTTAAACCTCCCGCTGTGCCCTGCTGAGACTGTGCAGGGGGAACTGGGTGGTGTGTGAGATATTGGATATTAGGAAAAACTTCTTTACTCTGAGAGTGGGGAGGCCCTGGCACAGGGTGCCCAGAGGAGCTGTGGCTGCCCCTGGATCCCTGGAAGTGTCCAAGGCCAGGTTGGATGAACTTGGAGCAACCTGGGCTGGTGGAAGGTGTCCCTGCCCGTGGCAGGGGGTGGGATGAGCTGGGCTTTAAGATCCCTTCCCACCCAGACCAGTCTGGGAATCTGTGATGTTCAGATGTTAAAATCCATGCTAGAAGTGAGCAGGTGTCTTGGGCAGTCATACATCCCACCTAAGAGCAAGGGTAACTTATAAAGAACCTCAGATGTGTTGCAGGGATTGTAAATAAACAGGAGTTGCCTGTTTTTCCCAAACAGACTCCTTTGCATTTACAGGGAATTTGTGTCTTTCGGAGATGTTGTTTTAACTACAGCTTTTATGAGGCTGCCCCAGAGTCAGCCCAGACATTCACCTGTGCACTGAGCCATGAGACTTCTGGAATTCTGTTTATCTTCCATGTGATTCTGTGAGCTGTTCTTGGTTCAAGGAAAAGTTTCCTAGGAATTTGTCTTGTTGCTTGGGTTTGGCCCAGTCACGTAACATAGTAGTGTGTGTTCTCAAAACCACAGCGTGTCTTCATGTTCCTAATGCTTAATTTCAGCTCCCTGATTGAGCTTGTTCATGGAAATTATGTAGTGAAGTGCCTGCTTTCTTCTCTAAATTGACAGTTGTGTGGGCTTGGGGAAAGCATTACTGTCACTGTTCTGGAAAACAACCCCCAAGCCTGTATCCTCATGCGACAGGAGATCTGAAAGTGAAAGTACTTCTTGATGCTTTCACTCACTGCTAATTGTTCAGCTTGCAAAACTGATAGTAATGGCTTTGAACAGATATTTGACAAATTGCTGTTAAAAACTGTCAGGCTTTTTTTCCCCCGCCCAGCACCACATTTTTCTTCTCTCTCTGAACTCGTCTTCAGAGCTGAGTTACAGCTTTGCTGTAACCTTTAGGGTTGAGTGTGTGATTAACTTATCACTAATGGGAATTAAAAAAAACCCAAACTCATAGGGATTTGGAGTATTATATGAATTAAGGATTTATTTTCTGGGGTTTTTTTTTTTTTTTTTTTTTTTTTAATGCCATTATGTACCAGCAGACTAAAGGCAGCATTTCTCTTCTCATTGCTGGTTCAAAGGGAGCAGATACACTCTAAAATGTTGATGTATCTCCTCCGGGAGTGTTTTCCTCGGTGCTGAGGTGGCTGTTCCCAAAACCAGGAACTGAGAAACCTCCTCTTGCCTTCTGCTACCGATGTTTGTGTGCAGGGTGAGAGCTGTGTGCTGTGTTAACCCTCCCTGCAGGTAGGAAAGGCAGGTTTGCTGACGATCCCCACTCCCTCCCGTGCCCCTGCAGCGCCTGTGTGTGATGTGCACGCTCACAGTGGTCAGAAATCCTGGGGGTTTGGATGTTTAAAAAGAAAGCCTGAAAAAAAATCTATGATCAAACTTAAAGGGACCGGCGTGATGGGCTCAGAAAGTGACCTGGTGGAGGGGATGGTGTTTGTGACGTGCCTTGTCCGTCCAGGAGTTTGTGGATGAGACCCTGTGCAGCTCTGGGCTGGCCAGAGCAGGACTAGCTCCAGGTGTTGCTGTGCATTTGCTGCCTCTTGTTGGTTTTGCCACCCAGGATTGTTTTTCCTAAGCATCCACTCCTGGCCACTGTCAGAAGGTGAGGGACTGGGGGGAGGTGACACAATTTAAAGGGTTCATACAGGTGAGGTGGCACTGAGCCTGCAGAGCTCCCACGACCCCACACTGATTCTCCTTGGTGCACTTGGAGGAGGGAGAGGAACAACCAGCTCCCCCCAAGCCTTGCCCTGGGTGTGTATTTTTAACTTCCCATTTGGTGTGGCAGAGGCAGGTCTTGCAGTGTGTCTGGAGGCACTGCACTCTCTCAGAGGTGTTGTGTGCTGGCTGCACAACACATCATGCATTTCTGCTGCTGGGTGAGGACACATTTGCTGGTGGTGTTCTGTGGGATTGCACTGTTTCTGTTACAAATGGGGAGAACAGCCCTGCCCTCCCCGTGCCTCCATCCCCCTGATCCCGCTGGGCAGGCTGGATCCCGTCCCCAGTGCAGCATGTTTCCAGTGTGCTTGGCTTCCAGGCTGGGAGCAATAAATGAAATGATAACCTGCTGCTGGCACGGGGGAGCCCTGAGCTGATTGGATGATCTCCTGCTTTGATGGATCCCTGGCAAAGGCTCAGTGCCCTGACAGTGAAAAACACAACTCCAGGACTGCAGCAGGTAGTGGGGATGAATTTTAATGGGAATCTTTGTCTCTGAATAAAAGTTTAATAGAAGATTAAGTAACTCCTGGTGCTCCTTCTGGAGGCACACAGGAGTGTGCTGCTGCTTTGGGCTGCCAGAGCTTCCTTCATGTTTTCATGGTGTGCTGGTGATGAACTGACCCAAGTGTTCCTTCTTCTGTAGTTTGTATGTGCTTTAATTCAATTTGTGAAACTCTGTGTAATGATTGCTTTATCCACCCATTTGTTGGTGCTTTGCACTGCAAGTTGTGACGTTTTTATGTGGGGAGGGTCCAAATAACAGCCCTGGGTACCTGGCAGAGGAGGGTTCTAAGAGTAGTTCGAGTTAAAAACTGAAACTTGTGAATTGCTACCTCCTGGAAATACTCAGAGATTATTACCACCACCAATTTTGATGACAGAAGTACTCTTTTTACTTATCTGTTTGCATTTTAAATTGATTAATATTTAGTGCTTCAAGCAAAGGACCAGAATGAAAAAAAAAATCAATTCTTTCCTCGTGTCTGTCATTCAGGTGTCATAAAACTAATTCTAGTTACACTCTTATCATAAAAACCAAGTGGAGATGCTAGAGTTGCACTCTGAATAGTGATTCTGGCAGTGCAGTTATTGGGTTAATACCTTTCACAAAAAGTCTTTCCCATCTGGGAGAGCCTTTGGAATTTCTTGACTTGCTGTTTGAGCGGGGGCACCCCAACAATAATTTGCACTTTTGAGCAACGAAATGCTTATTTTTAGTGAATGCCAAGGTTGTAACAGGCAATACATGAAAAAAAAAAGCTTTATCCAGACAAACATGAGACTAAAGAGATGTTATAAATGCTACCCTAGCACATTTTTTGTTAGTGAAGCAGCAGCATGAGGAGTGTTTTGTTCTATCACACCAGCACTGGCTGCTCCGAGTCATGTGCTCGAGCATCTCTGTGTTGTCTCCAAGGCCAGAAACCCCCCTGTGCTTGAGAGAAGAACTGAATAGTTGTTTTCTTCAAAGCACAGCAGGAAAAGCCTCGTTTCATCCTGCTTCTGTTGTCTCTGGATTTTTATTTTTCCAAATGGACAGCCCTGCCTTCCTCAGTAATCCCTAAAATGACAGCAGGTTCCTTCTCAAAACGTGTAAAAAATGATAAAGGTGTGAGTTCTGTCTCTCACAGCAGTGAGAAGATCTGAGGTAAAAGATGGAGTTTGTGTCCAGCACTCTGGAATTTATTATAGGAAAGTCAGGAGTGCTTTGCTTCAGTTTTATCCTGTGATCAGTGTGAGGGGACCTGGTTGAGCTCTGTCCTAGGAAAGACACACTTCACTTGGTCTTCAGGCTGGGATTTGTTGCTTCACTGGGAGCATTTGAGGGGCAAAAATAATCCAGTGATTAATCTTCCAGGTTTGCTTTTTTTAATTTCAGAAATGTCTCTTTCTCAATGCTTGATCTTTAAAGCAGAGTCTGTAAGTCAGACTAACTTGGATGTTCCTGAGCCCTGCTCATCTACCCGGGGGAATTTCCCATCATGGGTTTCCAGGATAATCCTGGACTGGGTGTCCCTTTGTACAACATGGTTTGAAGTTAATGTTGTGTAAAGTTATAAAGAGAAATAGTTTTCTTGGTTACTGGTGAAATTTGGTTTAATTTTTTAATGGGGAGCAGTTCAGGCTCTGAAGGAGTAGGTTCTTTCCCTCAAGTTTTTCATCCTAGCAACACTGTATTCCCTGGGAATGTTGCATTAAATTTGGCAAAGCAAAACAGGTATTTGCTGTTAAATATTTACTCTTGCAGCAAGTTATTGTTGCAGTTGGAAGCAGGAAGTTTGAAGCTGTCATACTGGAGTGAGTTGTTTCCACAGGAACTGAAGTTATTGAAATCTTCCTGGAAAACTGAACTTGTGTCCACATCCCGAATTTAACTGCTGGTAAAAGTTTTGTACTTCTGTTTTGTGTGGCTTAATGATCCTAAAACTGGGATTCCAGCCGATGTGCCCCTAAACAGAAGGAAAAACAAGCTTAAAACCGTTGGGCAAAAGACTTCCATGTTTCCAGTGTTTTTAATGGGTTTGTGTTTGGCTGTGCTTGAGGACTTTTTACTAAATGAGAAGCTCCTGAATGAATTGTTCATTCTGTAGCTGCTTGAAAATCAGAAGATAAAACACTGACCAAACTCTGTAGGAAATATTACAACACAACCTTGAGAACACACGACTAAAAATAGCCTGGAGTGCTGTGCTGGGATTCAGGAGCTGAGCTCAGAAATGCAGAGTCATTAAGGCAGTTCTGGAGGGAGTGAAACCCCACGTGGGTCTGGACAGAACCTCAGGGACGGGAAAAACTGGGTATCACTTGTTTGTCATTGCTCTGTCTGGAATAAAACACTGCTCACTTAAAGCAGAGCTGCAACAACACAGAGTCACAAAAACATCTGGGCGGTGTCAGGTCCTAAATGACATGTTTAGGTGCAAAAATGTGGTGGATTTAATATCTGACCTCAGCACTGCTGGGGAAGCTCAGCTGAGTAACGGTGCTGTCCTTTCTGGTGCAGGACAAATTTGGAAGCCCTTCAGAAGAAGCTGGAGGAGCTGGAGCTGGATGAGCAGCAGCGCAAGCGCCTCGAAGCCTTCCTCACCCAGAAACAGAAGGTTGGGGAGCTGAAGGACGATGACTTCGAGAAGATCAGCGAGCTGGGGGCAGGGAATGGTGGTGTGGTCTTCAAAGTGTCCCACAAGCCTTCTGGGCTCATCATGGCCAGAAAGGTGAGGGCCTCAAAACCAGCTTGGGGCTTGGGGACAGTGTTTGTGGAGGAGGCTCTGAAATCCAGGGGCTTCAGTTAGGGAAATAAGGGGTGGTGACACACAGAAATGACTGTTTAAACACCACCTTTCAGAGAATTTGATGTGCTTCCAAAAGTAGGAAAGGTTGCACTTCTTTATCTTACCAAAAGTGTCCAGTTTTTCAGGAATAGTGTCCCATGTGTTAGTCATGAAAGGATGGGTGTTTGTTCCTCTTCCCTCTCTTCCCTCTCCTCCTCCTTTTCCCCCTCTCTCCCCTCTCTTCTCTCTTCCCTGGAGTAGAAGGCCTAAAAGACGTTCCTGGAAGTTATAAATTAGGGAAAAGTGACAATGGATATTCTGGGCAGTAAGTTTAGAGGAGTGGAAAAGCTGTCACCTGCCTTAAGAGCTTCCTTCACAGGCTCAGACCACAAATGGGCCTCTGGATGATGCTGGAGAAAAAGAGAACTCCAAGAACTGGGAATGAGGGAATGCATGCTTAACAACCTGCAGCAGTTGGGACCTGCTCTGTAGGAGAAGTGAGAGTTTAATCTCTGTTGGTGACTGAAATAGCTGGATGCTTTCATTCTCATTTGGTTTATGGGAGGAGCTTTCACTTCCTCTCAGTATCTCTGGGAACAAAATGCAGTGCCAAGGATAAGAGCACAGGTCACACTCATCCCTGGTCCCACTGTTATGCTGCACTGAGAGCTTCCTTTTTTTGTAGAGAAATTAAATACTTCAATTATTTATTTTTAAGAGGGGTACACACTGCTGACTTTAAGAATAAACCATGCTTAGGACACGCTTTGAAGAGAAACAAAGAAAAAAAGCCCAATTCTGAGGTGTGAGAATTACAAAATATCCAAGTCACTGAGGCTTTCTTGATCTAAATCAATTTAATTGATTTTTTTCCCCCCACCTACTGTGGGTTTAACAGGAAATTTTGCCCGAATTCGTTAATATTTGATGGAACTGGTTGCTGAATTGCAGTTCTCTTTGGTACATTAACTGAAATTTTATTTTTGTAATGGCTCTTAATCTTTCATAAAAGAACTACACTTCTTGTATTGTGTGAGATGAACAGCCTGGTGGAACGAATTATTGGGGAGTTTTTAATTGGGGGATCATCCCATTCCTTCCACTAATGCTTTGCAAACACCTGTACAGATATTTTTCAGCTGCTTCTGCGTCCGTGCATCTTTGACACATTTCCTGGAACAAAAAAGTTCCTGGTGGAGAAGTATTTTGTGAAAAGAAGGTGGAATTCCTGCATTTTTGGGGGTGCTGGGGTTACAGCTTCGCTGTGGTGGGTTGCAGTGCCAGTAAAAAAAAACGAGGATGGGTGATTTTAGAGTTAAATTGTAGAGTAATTCCGGCTGGAAGGGACCTCTGGAGGTCCTGAAATGCAACCTGAGAGTCAGGGGTGCTGCAAAGCTCCCTGGGGAACCTCGGGGAGGGCCCCTGTGGCAGGAATAACCCGGAGCTGGTCGTTCCCCAGCTGATCCACCTGGAAATCAAGCCGGCCATCAGGAACCAGATCATCCGGGAGCTGCAGGTGCTGCACGAGTGCAACTCCCCCTACATCGTGGGCTTCTACGGGGCCTTCTACAGCGACGGGGAGATCAGCATCTGCATGGAGCACATGGTGAGTGTGGCTAATTAAAGCCGTTAATCAGGGCGCTGGGGGGAAGTTGGTGGGCTCCTTTCGGATAAAAGGTTGTTTTTTTGTGCAGAATCGACCAGACAACTTCTAGTTTTTCCCTTACTAGGATAAATTCACATTTTGTCCCTTTTTTTTTAAATTCCACAGAAAATGCAAACACAGAGACAATAGCCAACGAGCCCAGAAGGATCTTACACACCTTTTGGAATGCCAAAAAACCCCCCCGTTTTTAACCGTGCTTCATTTTAATACAAAGTACACATTCTTCTCGACATCTGTTTGCCTTTCTCCAGCCATATGGAGCCAAACATGAAAAGTAAATTCCCTGTAATTAAAGGACAGCCAACTCTGTTGCCTCACTTGCTCTGCAGAGCTTGTGAACGATAGGAAACACAACACATCTGCAGACCTTGTCCCCTTGAAGTAAAAAAACAACCCCAAAAGCTGTTTCTTTGGAGGTGGGGGGGGCTGTGTTTTTGTGGGGAAAGTACATGTGATTGTTTTAATGCTTCTGTGGCCTCTCAGAATTTTTAGCAGGAATCGATGGTTGCTTAGGAACGAGCGCTCACGATCCAGTTCTGAAGCGTGCGGGAGCCAAGGGAAGGTGTGCACCCCCCAAAACACACATCCCTGCGGGGGACTGGGCAGAAACAGGCTCTCAAAACTGGGGAGAATGCTGAAAACCAGAAAAAGGGATGTTAAAACTCGCTGGGCACATCTGCAGTTGGTCAAAGAGCACGGGAACAAGAAGAGAGAGGTGGCGGTGGGGTGTGATCAGAGAGAGAAATAAAAGGCCTAAAGACATCAATTTATTTCTCCATGAGGGAAATGAAGAGGAGTGATCAGCATTTGCAAATCCCAGGGAATGATATATCTGACAGGGAGTGCAATGCATCTGGCAGTAAATGTGTTTTCAACTTCAGAGAAGGCAGAGTGGAATGTGGTGGTTCCAGGGCTGGATCGAAGTCAGGCTGGAGACAAGATTTTACACACAGAACAGTTGATCACCAAGTTCTAAAACAGAAAGGTAGATTATTTAAATTGTAGTCTTAATTAAGCCATTAAGCTTCATGCAGATCATTGGGTGGAAGTTTTTGGCCTCCTTTGAGGGAAAAGATGGGATGAAAATCTCCATTGTCTTTATTTTTTGCACTTACCTCTCGGTTGTTACCACTCAGAAATATTTTTAGCAGTGGGTTACAAAACAGAAGTAGGGATGGGAACAAAAAGTTGGAGGTGGAACAGGCATGGAACTTGAGTGTTTGATATTTTTAGGTACCTAAATTCAAGATCAGTGCCTGACTTTGCTCAGCAGCAGGGATTGAACAGGTGAAAGGAGTGGAGGCTGCTCCTCAAAGGCACCGAAGGTTCAATTGTGTTCAGCCTTGTCTGGTCCTCAGGGAGGGGGGAAAAGGTGTTTTTTTTCTGTACAAAATCCTTGTTAACACACCAGTGTCTCAGCAGAGACAGCTGTCCAGAAATCCAGACTGCTTTTACAAGGCGTTTATATCGATGTTTCTTTCTGCTGGTGTATTTTTAATCAAGTGTGGAGTGTGTGGGTGTGTTTTTTTACAAAAATACACCATCAAATAAGTATTTATAAACTTCCCTTCTCATAGAAGTTTTAGCTTTCAGTCTTCTTCACATTCCAGTTTTTTTGCTTTACATGTTTTAACGGTGGTGAGAACCCCAAAGGATGGGAAAAGGCAGAAGGCAATTGCCTTCCCCAGCTGGGCTTTTATCTTGAGCACTGGGAGTTATCCAGTGCTGATCCAGACAAGAGGATGTTGTTTTAAATTTGAAAAATAGCTGTCTGATTTCTTCTTTGGTGGTGCAGCATTCCCTGCTCTGGAGAGTCCAGACCTTCTGCACAAGCCCATTGTTGAATCAGTTGCTAAAAATAAATAGCAATTTTTTTTTTCCCCCCAGTTTTCCTTCTGCAAAGCTCTTGGCAACAGGGGGATATATTTGCCTTTGCTGGGGGTGTGTTTGTGTGTGTGTATGCAGTTTATTTAATAAACAAGGCCATCACTTACCATGGGACTTTAAAACCGTTTATTCCAGCTTTGGTTCTTTCTGTGCCAGACCAAGTTGAGAGAGTCACCCTGGAGATGCAGAATAAGAGGCCCAGGGTGTAGGACCTCCTGATTTTCAGGAAGAGAGCTCTGTCTTCTCCAATATTGTGATTTCTCATCCCCATAATCAGGATGCATAAAATCTTTCTCTTGTGGAGGGGGAAAAGAGCTCCAGGAATCTGCAGAATTCCTGCTCCCGGGTTTGGAGCTGCCGGCGGACAGAGGGCTCCAAACCACGGAAAGGCTCCGTGGAGGAGCATTGTGTGCAGTGTTTATTTGAGGGGATGTTGTTAGTGGCCAAATGTTTGTTTAAAATAAACATGAAACTGGCTGATTCCTCCCGGGGAGCGATTTATCCGTGTCGGACGTGAATGGTGTGAAACCAAACACAAAGAGCTGCTTTTTCTGCGCATCCTTAGGCTGTGATCCCATTTGAAGTGTTTGAGAGTCATTTCAGTGAAGCTTGACTAGTCCAATATTTATCCTCAGGATGGTGGCTCCTTGGATCAAGTCCTGAAAAAGGCTGGGAGGATTCCCGAGCAGATCCTGGGCAAAGTCAGCATTGCGGTGAGTGTGTCCGTCGGTGCAGGGCTGCAACGGGGGGGTCTGTCCTCACATCCACCCAGGCACCTCCTCAGGATGAGGGACAGGGACAATATGCCCAGATTTTAAGGGTGGTGCTTTCTTTTAAGCACCATCTTTGTGCCTGTCACTGGTTGGTAGCTCAGGGTGTTGGGAAGATGACATGGGGTGTGCTTTGGGAATGATTCTCTTGGGTGTGCTGTGACTTTGCTGTTGGATCAGAACTGAATTAACACTTCCTTAACAAATCTGGGATATTGCCTTTCCATACGTGTTCTGCAACAAGCTCTATATCTAAAACTTCCAGGCAGGGGTTGGTTGGCTGATTTTCCAGCACAAATTAAAACTCAGTGTTGATTTGCAGTGATTACTTTTTGGGATTTCTGTTAAGTTGCATTCAGTTGGAATTCTTATAGGGACAAAGCATACAATCAGCTCTTCTGCGTCCTAAATTAAATTCTTTTATTTTATTTGTCTTTAGGTAATAAAAGGACTCACATATCTGAGAGAAAAGCATAAAATAATGCACAGAGGTGAGATAAAAGTTGACATTGTAGCTTTTCTTGAATACATATATTTTTTTTTACTCAAGATAAATTACATTTTTGTTTTGTGATTGGTTCTTTGTAGTTCAATATGACTTTGGTTCAAGGGGTTTTCCTTGGGTAGTGTAAGGCAGACTTTTTGTTTTAAATCCAGATCTCTTGCCATGACTGTTGTGTATCTTCAACATCTGTCTCTTCCTGCAGTTTCTCTGGGTTCATAATCTGTGCTTAAACCCCTGTTCCTGTGTTATTTGTCCCCTGTAAAAGGGGAGTGTTGCTTCTCCTGGGTCTTTAGTCACTTTAAAATCAATATATTGGATTCTTTTCTGCTTATAGATGCCCTTTATTAAAATCCAGCTGTTTCATTAATCTGTTGGATGTTCCATTAAAGAAAAACGCCCCTTGGGAAGGTAACAAATGCATTCTTGGTGCTGTGGGTGTCAGTGGAAGGCTGGAGATGGAGCAGTTCATGTTGGTGCTCATGTATGCAGACCCACCAGCTGCTGGGGGAGGGTTGGACCATCTGAGATGGATCCTCAGAGTACAAAAATATCTTCAGCAGACATGAATGTGTCTGGGTTTACGTTTGTTGCCCAACCCAAAAGGAGTAATTAGCACTCCTGCCTTGTACAAGCTGTTGTGGGGTCACCTTACACCGTGTGTGTAACATTTAAACACATTCCTGCTTAAAAAAACACCCCAAACAATCCAATATAGCTCTGGCCTGGAGCAAGGAGGCTGGAGGTGGGCTCTGTGAAGATTTCTGATGGTAGTTGTCTGTTCATTTGTCTGTTCAGAGCGGGAGGGAGACTCCTGGGAAAGAGAGCATCTTCTTTTAGGGAATCCTGGCAGAGTTACTGCCGGGTCTTGTGGTTCTCACTCCAGCCTCAGCAAGGCTTTGTTACTGTGTTGGTTGCTGGGGGTTTTGGGGTTTGGTTGGTCGGTCTTGCTCAGCAGAGGCAGCAATCATTATTTATTTGTTCCTAACCAGTTTTACAGTCTCTAAGTCTGGTAAATCCAAAATGCAGCCCTCCTGCCCTTGTTGGAGCACAGCTTAAGCTCTCAGTGCTTGCTCCATCAGAGGTTACACTTCATGGACCAGCAGAAATTCCTCTTCTACACTGCTGTGACTGTGTTGAGTGTGCCCTGCAGTGTGAAATCCCACGTACACATGGTGATTTTGGGTTTTCAGCTCAGTTTCCTGCCTCTGCTCTGCCCTCCAGTGTGTCTGTGCTCTGGGCTGCCCTTCCTGCAGTACTTGGAGCCCCCACGTTTTAGTGCAGGTGAAGCTTTTTGTGGCAGTTCCACTTTTCCAAACTGCCTCTTCCTTGAATCCCAGCTGAAAAGAAAAATAGTGCTGGCAAAAGCACTTTCCTCCTGCTCCTGTGTCAGCATTATTTTGGTGACCCAGCTCTAATTATTGCAGGTTCCTGCGCTTTGCTTTCTCCAGCTCTGCCTCAGCACTGCACTGACAGGGTGTGAACAGCATCTCACAGGGGCTGTTTGTTCTCACTCATCCACCCCGGGGGAAAAATGTGTGATTTGGTGGGCTTGGTGTAGTAAGATTTGTTGGGTTTGTGTTTGTGGGGAGAGTGGGTGGCTTCAAAACGAGGAGACATCCCCGTGAAACACGAGAACACGGGGCCAGAAAAGCTGTTCTCAAATCTAAAGAGAGCAAGGCTTGGGAGAGCTCGTTTCCAGGGGGGAATTCATCCCATTATTGTGTTGTGGTGTGTGGTGTGTGGTGTGTGGCAGTGTCAGCACATTTGTAATGTTGAGCTTCAGCTGCTTCCACCACAGGCGTGCCCTGGAGCCACTGTGAGGAAAAGTGTTCAGTGGGGATTGCAGGCAGCTCAAGGAAGGAGTTATTGGGGCTTATTGGAGCAGGAATGGAAAATACAGTCCTTTTCTAGAGTGTTAGTTCATCTGGAGTGCCCTGCTTTGTGTTCTGGTCTGTGAACAGACTGGATAGAAATCACAAACCCTCCGGAAGCCAAACTGGTGGGACACAAAGAGGGGGAAGGGCAGGGAGAGTGACTGTGCTGGATATTTTCAGATCATCTCCTGTTCTGTGAAATGGAGACATTTATGAGCCTGGCTGGAGTCAAACCCTCTCTGGAAATTCTCTTTTTGCGCAGAAACTGCTTTGTGAGGTTTCTGAACCCCAGGGTAGGAGGTGCCACAGAGCAGGGGGGTGTCAGGGGGTCAGTTCACAGGGTTCTCACGAGATCCTGCCCTGGGACGTGGAAATCCATCGGGAAGATCCCAGTCACGTGCTGGGATGTGTCCTCAGTGTCTCCCTGCTCAGTGACTGGCACCCAGTGAGTCCTTGCCTGATGGTGTGATGATGTCCTTCCAGAGCTGGGTTTGTGCCTGTGGGCCAGAGCAGAGGCTACAAACCTCTTCCAAGAGACATCTCCAGACATCCTGGAAACTTCTTCGTGTTAACTACCTGCCTTTGCAGTGCTGTGTATCCCTCCCTCTGGACTGGTGAAGGAATTCTCTAGAATTCTCTTCCGGGCTTGTCTAGGGTGATACATAGAATTTCTTTCATTTTCTTTAAAACTTAAATACTTACATAACACACTTTGTGTGCCTTTTGTCATTTTTTTTCCAAGTCCCAGCACAGATTTTGCAGGATGCCTTGGCATTCCTTGTTCTTCTGGCAGTCCAAGTCTCTGGTTTCCAGAGAAACTGCTCAAGCGCTCAGAGGCTCCTTGGAATGAAAATAGCAGAGGTGCTACATTTAGAGGGGTGGGAAGGCAGCAGCCTCCCAAACATCACGCTGATCCCACTGCCTGAGGAGAATGGGAATGCTCCAGGGAAGTGAAGCTTTGTGCAGAAATGCAGGGAGGGGACTCTTGGCTGTGCTGCTGGGAGAAGGGCAGCGTGGCTTTGTCACTGAGGGTCAAAGTGAACTCACCACTGTTCCAGGTGGATTCTGAACCACCTAAAGGTGCTTAAAAATAGAATGTTGTTTGGGTCACTGGCGGGGGAGTGCTAATGATCTTTTTTTGTCATCTAATTATGAAGTATTAATGAACTCTGGAGATTAAAGGGAGGATTTGCCTCTTTGTTCTGAGCTGAACCCGTGGATGTGCACTGAGAAGCAGCACAAACCTGGGATTTGTCCGGGCTCTGCCATGCTTCCAGAGTGTTTTGTAAACATTTTCCACCTTGTTTTTGCACAGAGCTGTAGGTGCAGACTCCTGCTCAGCTGGGAATCTCGAAGCTCTGCTGCCTCTTTCCCTGCACCATCTGCTTGGGCTTTGTGTTTGTGTTTGTTTTTTTTTTTCTTTTCTTGTTTTTCCCTCCTGCTGGAATTAAACTGGAAGATGAAGCTCCTGGACTTGCTGCCTGTGCTGCAGCTGAGCTTGTGCACCCCCAAATCATCACAGGACACATCCCAGTGTGCCTGCACAGCTTCGGTTCCCTGGGAAGGGGACGTCAGGGACCAGAAAATGGAGCCACGCTTTCCAAAAGTTCCGACTCCTCAGACTTTGTGTTGTTCCTTAAAAGGGGACTGGGGGGAGAAACAGCTGAAACAGAGTTTTGTCCCCATTTCCAGTCCCTGTGGATCTTGTTCAGTGGGGCAGAACCCCCTGCATGGAGATCTCTCTTCAGGGGTGAGGAGTCCCATTTGTGTCCCGTTCCCAGGGCCATCCCACTGGCACCCCAAAGGAAGGTCAGAGCTGCAGTCACTGAGCTGAAAACTGCTTGAGCAAGCAGAGGAAAACCTGCTGCACACTCTGGATTTCTGGATCTGCTCGAAAGGGAGATGATGGTTCCCTTTCTTTCCTGCAGCACTGCTTTGCCACCGTGGGCTGTCGGTTGCCTGTTTTGGTGATGTGTTGGTAATGACCAGCTAAGCAGTGAGATACATTAAAAAACCTTCTTGCAGCTAGAAAAGAAACACCAAACACTTGTTCCCTGTACCTCTGCCTGCACAAAGAGCTGCTATTAGTTGCTTGGCTACCAGTGACCCTTATTAAATTTCCATTTAGCAAAAAGTGATGAATTCAAAGTCGTGAGGGGGTTCTATCGCAGAGAAACCTCCAAGTACTTTAAATACCCATTTTCAGTAGCAGGATAATTATTTTTTCAGAGCTTTAAAAGAACCCCCAAACCTCAAAACCAACCAACCAACCATCACCACCCCAGAAAACCCCAAACAAACCCAAAGGCAGATCACACTGCAGGGAGTGTTTTGCTGTAGGATGATTTGTGCTTATGTAGATATGAAGGGATGAGAGTGTGGCTGCTGTAGTTCACTGACCTTTGTAAATTAAATATGTTAGGGCCTCCTTATTGATCATTTCCAGGCAAAAGAGCATCCTTCAAGAGGAGTTATGCTGGCATGCACTTATTTATCTCAGAGGAGACAATTCATCTGCAAAGGGGTTGCAGGTGCCAAAAGCTAACACATAAAAGCCAGGAAAGGGGGTGAAATCAAAAAACTGATAACCTTTGTGTCAGTTCAGATAGTTTTGTTTATCTGTAGTTAGAGAGTCTGGGAGGGAACCACATCTCTTCTCTGCTCATTCCCAGAGAAGGGACAGAATTGTGTCATGGAAGGGAAACAAAGGGAGACATGGAATTCTTACCTCTCATGTCACTTTTATTGTCAAATTCCCGTCTTATCTCTTGTCAATATGAATCATCCATTTGTTGGTTTGGTTTTTTTTTTCCCCAGATGTTAAACCCTCCAACATTCTGGTGAACTCCAGAGGTGAAATCAAGCTCTGTGACTTCGGTGTCAGTGGGCAGCTGATAGATTCCATGGCGAACTCCTTTGTTGGCACTCGCTCCTACATGTCCGTAAGTGCAGATTTTACGGCTTTGAGTGTGTTGTGGTGGAGTTACCAAACTTGTGGAGGTCAAACAAGATCCCAGTGCCTGCTGCTGTTCCTAGTCCAGCACTTCCTGCATTCCAGGGGTATTCCAGTGTCACACCAGGCTGTGTGTGTGGGGAGAACTGCTGCAAGAAGTGCCACGGGCTTGGAATGTTTATAATCCTCCAAGAGAGATGCAACTGTGTCTGCATTCCAGAGTCCAATTGCTCAATGCAGTTGGGGTTTGTGTGTCTCCAGAAAAGCACAATGTTTCTTGGGTTGTTTTCCTTGTGGAATGTGGTGCTCTTTGCACTCCAGCATTTTGCTGGGGTCCCCTGTGTAGGGGAAGTGCTGCTGGTGGGGCTGCTCCCAGATCCCAGCAGAGAAATCCCGGCAGTTTCTGGTGTGGGCAAGGCCAGGGGGGCTCATCTGGGACTGTTCCCAGAGCATTCCGTGTTCCTGGGGATGAGGAACACCTTGGAACTGAGCTCTCTGCGTGGTGTGAGAGGCACAGCTGATGGAAAGCACGGCTCTGCTGTGTCACACACACCTTGCTCGGCATCCCAGGAGCTTGGGCAGTTGCTCAGAGATTTGTCTGCAGGGTTAAAACTGTGTGGGTTTGGACTTCAAGTTAAAAAGAGCAATATGCTGGCTCTGTCCAGCAGGGGACCTGCATTTCAGCAGCAAAGACAGCCTTGTCTTGTCATTTAACACTGGTGACATACTTGAAATCAAACTGGTTTGTGTCCTCGTGTGCGTCTGGGGCTGCTGCTGATGAGCAAAACCCCATTTACAGCTCCATTTCGTTCTGCTGGCTCTCCCTTTTCCTTTTAGTGGAAGGAATGAGAGCCAAGTGCTCTCTGCCCTCAGATTTCTTCAGTTTATTGTTTTTACAGCTGAGGTTTAGCTCTGCTCTCCTCACGTCACAGCCCAAGCCACGAGGGTGATTTTGCTTTCACAGTGTCTGAAGTACCTTTTTTTCAGCAGCTCCCTTTCCATACTTGTGTACATATGGAATTGCTCCATGCCAAACATCCTTTTCTGCCATCTGGAGGTGTGTTCAATCAGCAGTGTTTAACTTGAGCAAATGGCTAGATTTTAATTGTTTGGGTTGTATAACCACTGCTCTCCACGTGTCCTGCTTTTCCTCATCTGCTCACTTCTTCCTTTCCACTGATGTTTTATGGAAACCTTTGGGTTTGGGCATCCCATCTGTTGTCCAGTTGTGTAGTTTATCCAGGGGACTTTGGAACTGTCAGAGGTGGGACACTGGAGAAAGCTCAGCTATAATCTAATTTAACAAAACTCTCACCTACCACGGCAGAGGGAAGAGACTTCACAGTAACGCTGAATTCCCACATTCCATGGGAGTAAGGCTAAAATTACAGATGGATTTTTCCAAAATGGGCATACAGAGGGACAAGAACCTGCACCATTTCCATAAAAGATGAGTTTGGCTCTTAAAAAAGAGAACAGGAAAGCAGAATGAATGTTTTCTTCGAGCAAAAATGGATCCAAGGGGGACTCAGAGCAGCTTCTCAGGGAAACCAGGGGAATCTTGAGCTGCCCATCCCGTTTTGCTTTCCTGCTGTTCAGTAGTCCCATCATCATTAATAGCTACAACATTCAGATATTGTGCCAGAGACTTAAACCAGCAGCATTAACTGCACGATTTCTGCAGTGAAGTTTGTGGGACTCCTGGACATCCAGATGAGACATTTAAAGGAAAGTATCAATGAGTCACTCACTGGAGCATGTCACACTAATAAGTTGGGGTTTCATCCTTGATTTTATGTATTTTGTTGCAGAATTCAGGTTTTAATTTCTTGTTTCAATGTTCTCTCTCTCCCCCCTCCCCTTTTTCTTGCAGCCAGAGAGACTGCAGGGCACTCACTATTCCGTGCAGTCGGATATCTGGAGCATGGGGCTGTCACTGGTAGAAATGGCTATTGGCAGGTACCCAATCCCCCCTCCTGACTCCAAGGAGCTGGAATTAATGTTTGGCTGCCCCGTGGAGGGGGATTCTCCAGTCACAGAGACCTCCCCCAGGCAAAGAGCACCAGGTCGACCGATGAGCTGTGAGTTTGATTCTGCCCTAAGGCCCTGCCCTGTTACCTGGAAGGGGTTTTGTAGCTGATACTGGTCTGCACAGTGTGGCTTTAAACTTTGAAAAGACCAGGCTTGGATTGGGCACCTGGCTCAGCCTCGTTTGAGGTGTCAGAGAGTTGAGGAGCAGAGATCCTTTTGGTCCTGGTGCTTGGGGACAGCCCAGTTCTTCCAAGCCCAGTCTGCTCTTGTTCCTCTCTGGATGCAGTGCTGATCCAGGGTGATTCCCAGGGGATTTCATGCTTTGGATCAGACCTAAAGCTGCATCTCCTTGTGGGAAACTATTACCCAGTTGCTGTTGCCCCTCTTTTTCCTGTAACCCTGCTGGGGGCTGTGTAACAGCAGCGCGTGACTTGGGCTTCCTGAAGCCCCCCTACCCTGGAAGGAGACTAAAACTGTGTTTCTCCACTTCTCCAATTCCTTCTCAGCCTATGGACCAGACAGCAGACCCCCCATGGCAATCTTTGAGCTTCTTGATTACATCGTCAACGAGGTAATTTCTGCACTTCCCAATTTGATCTCGCACGACTGTGAAGTTTTAAAGCATCCCAGAGTTTGAGGGGACGTGGGGACGGTGCTGTTTAATTTGGTTTAGTCTTATGACCTGCCTAATCCACAAAAATACCTTTCAAATAGCTCCAAGGCTTGTTAGAGACTGATATTTTAGGACTGACTGTGTGTTTCCAGTGTTTTCAGAAGTTCTGCCGAAGCTCACGTGACTGCACTGCTTGTGTTCTTCAAAAAAAAAAAGCCATGCTCCTGTTAGCTTTGGGAGAGCTGGATGATAATTGTTCCAGGGGAAGGGATTCCTGCGAGGGTGTCCAACACACCTGTCTAAAAGGCACAGTTGGTGTCTGGGTCCCTGCACTGCTTGTGCTGCTGTCCCTGGACTGACAAATCGCTGCTGTACCTTGTCTGCCTGCACAGTTCTGTCACACTACAGAGCTGCTTTGCATGTTGTGTAACACTTTAATGTGCCAGCACCAACTCCTGCAAGAGAGTGAGCACTGAATTACTGGAGCTGCTGTGGCCCTGCTCCTGGAGCATCCCTGAGGGCTCACTTTGAGCTGAAAAGCTGCACTAGTTGAGAATTTGGCCAGATTATCTCCTGCCACCTCTGATTTAGCACAATCAGACAGGAGCTGCTGCCTCCAACTCAGTCTGTGCCCCAGGGAGTAGCTGGGAGTAGGTGACACCTCTGCTCTGCACATACAACCCCCTGTAAGAGTTTGCAGGACCCACAGAAGGAAAACTTAACCCTGGCCCTGTAGGTGTCCTGGAGAACAAGGCAATAACAGGCAGGTTTCTGCAGTCCCTCTTCTTTATGTATCAGAATTCCTTTTGAATTCAGAGCCTGAACAAACTCATTCCCTGGAACAGAATATTTAGAGCCAAATGATTGCAGAACTAATGAGGTGCAGGAGATTTTCCCCTCAGTAGTGTGGAGAAGGACACTGTGCCAGTTCCTGCCCTGAGCCTCAGCTCAGGCTGCCCACCCCATTCAGGGGTGTGTGTAGGGAAAATAAACCCACCCAAACCCAGCCCACACCTCAGAAACTGTCTCTGCTTTGATTTATTGCTGAAACCCCTGAAGTCCTGCACTGGGAGGGATGACCCAAATCAGGCAGGGCTTCACAGCTCTGCTCAGATGTAGGACGTGGAGCTATGCTGAATGACTGCTGATTTCAAACACTTATTTATTTATTTATCCATAGCCACCTCCAAAACTGCCCAATGGTGTTTTTGGTTCTGAATTTCAAGACTTTGTTAACAAATGGTGAGTATTTTCCTCTCTGGGGGTCAGCCCTGCTGCCCTTCTGGATCAGTCCCCTGGCAATCGATGTCCCTGCTCTAGGCCATGGCCAGTGTGAAGTCCCTGCAATTAGCACAGTCCTCCTGGGGTGTTAATTTGTGCCCAGAGCTCATTTTACAGCTTGGCAGCACAGAGAGCCCCAAAGCTGAGAGCTGTTCCCCTCTTGGTTGTAGACACTCCTCCACTGATCAGTGGCACCACTGAGGGTTCCATCCCTAAATCTGTACCCGTGGAACCCTCAGAAGGGAATGACAGCCCCAGATCTGTGTTTGGGGGTCACCACAATGCTTTTATCTGCAGTCACCGCAGCAAAACACACCCAGCAGGATCCACCCCCACCTCTGTTTTCAAAGTAACCCTGTGTAACTTGTGCCACACTTTGTGTTTTCCCAGTTTAATTAAAAATCCTGCCGAGAGAGCCGACCTGAAGCAGCTGATGGTAAGTGAATGTTCTTTGTGTGAATGAAGACCCCCTTCCCTGCAGGCTGGGCTTCCTCAGCTGCCCCACATCAGGTCAGAGCACATGGCCTGGGCTGTGTCTGTAGCCCTGGACATGAGTCTGAGGAGGAACAGCTTTTCTAACCCAGAGGTGAAGGGGCTGCAGGTTCCACACCCTCCTAGAACAGGGAAAGGAGACCAAAACAGGTGGTCTTCCTTCTGATAATCACAGATAGTCTTATGACTTCGTGCTTATAAATCAGTTATCAGAAGAGCTCTCTCTTGGATTTATTAGTCATTAATAAAGGATATAAATTATTACTTTCAAGGTGACAAAAGAACAAAATTCCTCATAGTATATGAACAGTTAAATACATTTTTATCGTCTGTTATGAAACACAAAACTCCTCTCTCTCTTTTTGCCAGCTTTGTCTTGCAAAATCTGTAGAACCAGACACAAACAAATCCTGCATTTTTTTGTGTGGAGTGACCACAGGAGTGTCAGTGAATCTTGTCATGGTTTTAAGTGCAGTGCCAGGACTTGAGCTGTACTGCAGAGAATCAACTTCTCCCTGCCCTGTGGTGCAAAATGCAAACAGCCTCTGTTACAAAAAGCCTCTCAGAGCACAGGCAGACATTTTCCAGGGTATTATCTCAAGTGGCTGAGTCACATCCTTATCACACAGAGTGGTGTGAGTGCTCTGCAGCAGGCTCTGTGTGGGCAGGACTCCTCTTGGAAGAGTTTGCCATGTGCACGTTTCACGTGCTGGTGGTTTCTGTATCCTGCAGAAAAGGGTGACAGAAGGCTAGTTAGAGATGGATATTCCTCTGGAATCCTTTGCCATGTGCTGGTTGTTTCTGTATCCTACAGAAAAGCCCTCCTGTCCCTCCATGTGCTCGGCCAGGTTTCATTATGAGGGGATTGATTGGATTTCTCGTGTTTGGTGGGGTTGCTTTTGAGCAGACCGAGTGCCTGACTAACCTGCTGTTCTCCTGTGCTCAGATCCACGCTTTCATTAAGAGGTCTGAAGCAGAGGAGGTGGATTTTGCGGGGTGGCTTTGCTCCACCATCGGCCTTAACCAGCCCAGCACCCCCACCCACGCCGCCGGAGTCTGAGCTGGGGCAGCAGCCCCTGGGCTGTCCCTGGGGACAGAGATGCTGCTCCAGTCCCACCCCCTCAGCTTGTACCTGTTCAAACATGTATTTCACCTCTTAAGGAAGAATGTCTTGATAGCATGTGCCAAATGGTTTTCAACTTTGTCATAAACTAATTGGTATCGTTTCGGGTCCCGTTCGTTCACTGCCCAAAACGTGAGCTGTGTGAGTTCAGTGCTTGCTGATTTTAGGTGATTATGGATATTCTTTCTTAATGAAAATAGCACTGGGGGAGGGGCTTTGTCCCCCCAGCTCGTTTGAACTTTCTCCAGACTCTTTGTAAATCGTTGGTACTTCAATCATGCTTTACCTGGTCTCCCCCTGCAGAACGGGATAGGGATGCTCCCAAACTGTCTGTCGAGCTTTGCTGCTGCCCAACTGTACCTGAAAGTTAGGCCTAAGGGTTCCAATTGTGCTCTTGTTCCGAGATCTCTCTCTTTCCTGGTGAAGAAGGCAAGAGCTCTGCATTTCTTGGAATGTACAGGGCAATATTCTAATTGTAGACTTGTTCATATTTCTATATTTATTTTTCGAACATATCATCCTCCTTGGGTTTAGTGATGTTTGTCTTTCTAATTGATTTTTAAGAGTTAGTTCTTGGAAATGTCCTATGGAATCAAGACAATGATCCAAGCACTTTGCTTTCTTTTAACCTAAAGATTCATGACAACTGTGTTTAGTGTCTAAAAATGTATGAAGATCCTCTATTGTTTTATTCTCTCAGATGTTCAGCAATGGGTTCTCTTAATAAATATATTATCAAGTAACTGCTTGAAGCTTTCTTTTAACACTCAAAAAAAAACTTCACCGAGACTTTAATCTGCTCACTCCACTTCATAGTGATCTCCTGACCAGGAAATGCCTGAAATTCTTTCCCAAAAGGAATCCCCGGCAGCCTGGACATGAACTCCCACATGGCCAGCAGTATTGAATATCAAAGGGATAGAACATCCCTCAGCCCAGCAGAGCAGGAAGCGACTCATTGACACATCCAAGGTCTCTCCAGCTTGTCCTGGCTGGAATGGGGCTGTTGGAGCAGTGACAGCTGGGCAGGGTGTCAGTTAAACCCTTCCCTGAGCTTTGCACGTAGGTTACACACAGAACTCCACAGGCACCCTGCTGCTGTTTGGTAACAGAAATGTGCAGATCTTTAGGGATTTAACTCCCACTTCACACGTTGCACCCCCCCAGTCCCCCAAACCAGCAATAATTTGGACACTGCAGGCACAGGTGTATGGAAGGACAGCAGGGGAAGAGCTTTATTGCAACATGCAACAGAACTGGTGTGCTCAAACCCGAAAGCAAGCAAGGGGCTCGTTCACAAAAGGCATCAGGAATTATATCCATGGAAACTACTCTGCACCATGCTGGGCACAAATAACACTTCTCAACAGTCCCAATCACCCTCTGGAGCAGAAATGTGCCGAGAAAGGCCAGGCTGGCCACTGAGCTCCTCCCAAACCAGCTCTTCTCACACAGACCTGCAGGGTCCGTGACATTTTCAGCTCAGACTTTTGGGGGTTTTTACCAGTCAGCCTCGGGAAAGCTTTGCCAAATCTTCTGTACTCCTTTAGACATCCAGAATCCTGAAAACCCAATTAGCCTGGTACAAGGTGAAGCTGCATTTACATCCCAACATTCAGTTTCTATTGGTACAAGCCAAATAAAAGCCAAATCAACACAATCTCTTGTTGAACAGGGGCAGGAACTCACAGGGGGCTGAATGGTGTGTTCTGCCCAGGCCCAGGATTCCAGACCCTTCTCCAAGTACAGCAATTGTGGAGGAGACTTCACATCACTTTCCCTTTATAACTAAGCTCTTAAAACTCCCCCTTGAAGGTCACAGGAAAGCAGGTGGAACTGCCCTGATTTATGAGGTTACCGTGAGAGAAAAAGTAAATAACACCAATTTAAGAGGATTAGTTCCTTGATACAAGCACCAATTTCTACTGTACAATTTGTGGACAAATAAAAGGCTCCTTGGCTGCTACTCTGAAGAGCAGGAAAGTGGAAAGAACTTCCCTGGACAGACTGACAGTACTGAAGAGCACCAGTGGGGACGGAGGGACCTCCGTGCTGCGCTCATGATTGGGTTGGTGGTGCTGGACCTGCACTCCCAGGGCACTGGGAGCAACTCCAGTTTTCCATGGAGCTGAAAACACGGCAGCTGAAAGCTGGAGACAACCCTGGACACATCTGATCTCACCCTGTGTCTAAAGTGAGGTTGTAATATAATCATTGGCTGAGCACCGGATTGTGTTTGTCAGCATCAGGAAGGGAGAGCAGGTGAGTTATTGCTTTTAGTGTCCACGTTCAATTAGTCTGGCTGATTAATTACCTCTCCCTTCCACACCCAAGGATTTGTTGTAAAAGCTACATTAGGTTTGCAGTGTGGAATGGGTTGTGCTACATATTGGTGCAGCAGGCTTTCATTCTTTCCACATCTGAGCCGAGATGTGCCCAGCCGGTGACGTTTGAGTGCTCAGTGTCACTGCCCTGGACTCTGCCTCACATGGTTCATATCCACACACAGCACAACATGGAAATCACCTGGTGAGTTTTAAATGAATGCAGAAGAAATTCCTGAGTCTGTGTCAAAAATCATCTCTGATTTCCTGCCCCCCCCCCTCAAGAATCGGATTCTTCCTCCTCTTCCTCCTCCTCCTGATGGCCCTGAAGGCTGAGGTGTAGCTCGGTTTGATTGATGGCAGCCTCGTTGTCCATCTGCCCAAGAGTCTGGCGCAAGAAAAGAGCTGATTATCACACCCCAATCACTTCCCACATCAGCATTAAGGCTGTGCAGTGCCGGTGTTAACGAGAGCTCTCAGAGCTGCTGGCTGAGAGCCCTTCCCAGCCACCAGCACTTGGTCCTGGAGGAGTTTCACCTGGTCCAGGCTGACCAAGGATTTAGTGGAAAGCTCAGAGGGGATCTGTGCCCCCATCCCACCCTCTGTGGCTACACCAGCGTCACAGTTCAGAGCATCAGATATCATTAATAAACAGTGAACCGAACCTACACCAAAGTGGTGCTTCCCAACCCCCTGGAAAGGGGGATGGGGAAAGGCAAAACCAGCCCAGGCACTTTCCAGCTGAGCCCTGCAGTGACAGACAAGGTCGAGAGAGGAACGTGAACCCCTCCCCAGCCACAGCCCTGCTGAGCCCCCACCCCGGGGACAGCCGGGCCCTCCCCAGCCCAGGCACGACCCCCTCACCTGCTGAGCGTCCCCTGCGAGGCCTGAGGAGGGGACAGGGACGTTCTCCTCGCTGGACCTGATCATGGACTGCAGCGCCAGCTCCTCCACCTGGGAACAGCGAGCAGCACAACCCTGAGCACCGCCTGGATCCCGTTAAAGCGTTGAACACGCAAACCCAGCACCCAGCCCGGGGGATTTCACTCTCCACAACATTTTTGGCTCAGACTCCTGGGGTTTTTTTACCTGTCAATTTTGGAAAAGCTTTGTTTCCTTCTGCACTGCCGTTCTAAGCTCCTTCATTACCGTGCCCAGGATTGTCAAAACCCAGTTAGTCTTTAGTTCCGCTACCTCAGGCTCACTATCCCCTCTCTGTGCAACATCCAAGGAGGCAAATCATGCACTCGCAATTCCATTTATGTATCCAACATACGCCCACAATTCCATTTACCCCTTAGAGGTGCACCCCACACACCATACGTGTACCGTCCATCTCGGAGTAAAGGTGAGCGTATCCCCTGACACACCGACACCTGGCGCCCTGAGGGGATTTACCGATACCCTTCCACGCCGTCTAACCCGCGCAGGGCCCGTCCTGCCGCTCCTTCCCGGTGCGGAGCGGGGAGAGAAGGCCCGCACGGCGGGGCGGGCCCGGCCCTGCCGCTCCCATCCCGCTCCCGGCCCCCGCTCCCGGCCCCGCGGTCCCCGCGCACCCGCAGCCTGCGGAGCTGGTCGTGCAGCGCCGCCTTCACCCGCAGCAGCGTCTCCTCCTCCCTGCGCAGCTCCTGCAGCCGGCTCAGCATCGTCCGCCCCGCCCGGGCCGGGCCCGCCGCGCCGAACCGCGGGAGGAGACACCGCAACCCGCCCCGTGACGTCACGGACCGCCCCAGTGACGTCACACCGGTCACGGCCGTGCTGCCCCCGCGCGGCCGCCGCTGGTCACGGCACCGCCGCGCCAATGGGCCCGCACCGGGCCCGGCCCAGCGCCCTCCCCTCTTTTTCACCTCCCTCAGACACCCACAACCGACACCATTTTCTCTGTTCCAACTGCATTTATTAGTTGCCAGCCCCGGGCACGGCCCCGGCAGGGCCCCAGGGCGGCCCCGCCGCGCTCACGCTTCAGCCTTGGCCTTGCCCGCGGGCTTGGCCGCCTTCGGCCTCTTGGCTGCAGGCTCCGCCTTGGGCGCAGGCGGCGCCTTGGCTGCCAGCTTGGCCTTGGCCTTGGCTTTCTTCTCTTCCTTGAGTTTGTGCTGCAAAGGACAGAGGGATGATCAGTGTGACACTCGAAGCACCGACCCAGGCGTGCCCGCCCCGCTCCCCCCTCGCTCACGTTCTGGGCGTGCCGCAGGATGGTGTTGCGGCGCATGGTCTTGGCGTAGGGGTTCAACTTGATCATGATCCTCAGGTTCTTCAGTGGGTTCTTCTTCAGGACTCTGCGCTGAATCTTCTTCCTGAAAAGCACAGACATGGAGCGTCACCTCATTTTGTGGTGGCAGCTCTGATAAATTCTCCCTGAAATTTGGGCAGCTGAAATTTCTGGTGTTTATACCCAGAAATGAAGAAATCCCAGCCCCACAACCGCCCAACGCAGAGATTTGTGACCCCACAACAAGACCTCACATTTAGCAATGACTACAGAGACCACACATGACACTTATTAGACAAAAACACTTACTTTGGAGCACGCAGGGCCTTCTGGATTTCTTGGCTTCTCATGATTCTTCCAATATCTGTATTGGTCATCTTGTGCATTGGCAGGCTGCGAAACAAGCATTCTGAGTTGTGAGTGGGTGATAAAACCACGGCTGATTCACTGAGAACAGGCACTCAGGAAGAAGTCCCAGTGTCCCTTTTGCCCCCACCCCCCGGGCTGCTCTACCAGCCTGTGAGAGGGGCTGCACTCACTTGTAGTCGCTCTTGAGCGTGGCCGCCTTGCGCCAGGTGCCGTACAGGTCGTCGAGCTTGCGGAACGCGCTCTCCGTCCAGATGCAGAACCGCCCCACGTGGCCCCCGGGAGCGAGTCGCAGCAGGTTCAGCTTGTTCACGTTCAGGAGAGTAATTCCTGCAGCAAACCAGGCAGAGAAATCCCTTTAATTTGTAATTAAATCAAGGAGGACACAGAAACATTTGTCACAAACACCCTCAATATCACCAGAACAGGTTGTTATAAAGAGCATTATCAGCCACTGCAGCGGGTCAGAACTTCCACTCAATCATGCGGTTCAGAAACACGGACCAATGAAGTGGAATCTCATCATTCCAGGCAGCCTCCTGCAGGTGTGTCCCTCAGTTACCTGGGATGTTCCGGAAGGCCCTGATGATGCCGTTGTCCTCGTTGTAGATGATGCAGGGCCCCCTGCGCTGGATGCGCCGGCGGTTCCTCATCTTGCCCTTCCCGGCCCTCATACGCTGAGAGGCATAAACCTGGCACAGGGGGAAACCTGTGAGCACCCCCCAACAGCCCAAATCCCACCAGGCACACCCCACCCCCCAGACTGCTTCAGTCAGAACGTCACCATCATCACTGCGTATCTGCAACACGGACCAGTGAGGAGTTCATCACTTTTTGGGTCAAAACACAACTGCTGGGAAATCCCTCTGTAGGGCTGAATCGCCTCCTCTTGGAAACACACCTTACCCACTCACCTTTTTGATGTCATTCCAGGCTTTAAGCTTCTTCAGGAGCAGAACAGCTTCCTTGGTTTTCTTGTAACCCTCCACTTTGTCCTCAACAACGAGAGGAAGTTCTGGGATCTCCTCAATGCGGTGACCTAACAAGAGATTGTGTTACCATGATCTAGGCTGGACCCATGTGTGAAAGTCATTGCCTTGTGTATTCACAAATGATGCAACACGATAAACTAACAGAAAGAGGTTCATCCAGAGTGACAAAACTGTGAGCCCCCCCAAAGTCAGAGCTGCTCACATCCCAGGCACCAATCAGAACTTCCACACAATCATGTGTTTCAGAAACACGGACCAATGAAGTGGAATCTCATCATTTCAGCAGAACAAATCTTGGTTAAGTGAAATTTATTCCTAGTATATTAATGTACTTCACTCTGACTTGAGATGTTTAACATACTCATTTTTAAGCTTGGTGCTCCACTTGGAGGTGCAACTTGGCACCGCTGTTCAATGAAATTACTGAATTAATATTCAGGCACAGCAACCACAGCAGTGAAGTTTCAGTGGAGTCTCACAGGTCTGCCTCAGACAGGATTTGCTGTACCTGAGTATTAAGCAAACCTTTGCTTCCATGCACGGAAAGCCAACGGCACTGCCGTGCGGTGCAAGACTCCTCTGGAGTCATCACACAGTACCCAACAGTGGCTCAGGCAAACATTCCCAGAGACAGAATTCCCACCTTTGGACATGACCAGAGCTGGCAGGGCAGACGCAGCCAGGGCAGAGCAGATGGCATACCGCTTCTGTGTGATGTTCACTCTGCGGTGCCAGCGCCGCCAGGTCTTGGTGGGAGCGAACATGCGGCCGCCTCGGCACATCTGACATGGAGTTAAGAACAACCCTCTGGAATAGTCTCTTCCCAAAGTGACTCTTTAGTGCTTGCTCAGCGTTAGTGGGTCGTCAGCCACCTGTGCCAGGTCACTGACAGCAGGCAACTGTCCCTGAGCACAGAGTAAGACGCAAATTACGACATCACGGCAAGACAGGATTTATCAGGTGGTTCAGGAGGTGCAGAGGGAACCACTGGAGCATCCCTGTTCACTTTTAGATACTTAGGAATAACTTTTCAGCTGGCTGAGTTCGGTGCCCCTGCTGGAAGCACAGCCATGGAAGGATACATTCCCAAAGGCCCCCTGGCCGGAGCGGTGAGTGCCACCCCCTCGGACGCGAGGGATGCGAGCGACGGCCCTGCCGGTACCCCAGGACTCAGCGCTGGTCTGGTGACCTGCAAGAGAAACAGTGTCATTCACAGGGACCCTCCCAAAGCCAGGGAGCTGCTCCACTCCAGCCACCAATCAGAACTTCCACCCAATCATGTGGTTCAGAAACACGGACCAATGAAGTGGAATCTCATCATTTCAGCAGAACAACCTGGATCAGACAAGCTTATTCTTAGCATATAAATATACTTGCTGCTGACCTGAGATGTTTAACACACTCATTTTTAAGCTTGATCCTCCATTTGGAGGTTTCACCTGGCACTGCTGAGAACCTTAGAAATGCCAGGCAGTAGGAAGATTTCAGGAAAATTTATTCCAAGGTTGAGAACACCACACTTAACAAAGAAAATTTTAAAGGTGCTTTGAACACCAGGCCTGAGAAAGACCTGCCCCTCTGCTCCTCCTTGGGGCTTATCATCACACAAATTAAAATTGAGATAATAATAATAATGTTAATAATCAGAACAGCCACTGTGCTTTCTACGCAGAATCCCACTAAAAGTGCTTCTCTAATTCCAATTACCAGTTGTTAGACAGCAGATCAATTATTATGGAGTCAGAACCACCTTGTGGGGAATGTGTGTGTGTGGAGGGAGAAGGGATGGGTGGAACTTCACGGAGGTGGGGTGGCATCATACCCCCAGGAGCCACATGGGACAGCCTAAATTAATAAAGAAATCCCATGGGAACATGCCCGTGGCTGCTTCTCTCGAGGTATTAAAGACCCCAAATCCATATATTACACCAAAACTCCTGGCCAAGCCGACGAGCCGGCCGCTCCCAGGGCTGGGGCACCCCTGGACGCCCCGGTACCTGCGAGCTCGCTGACGGCGTAGGGCTGCCGGTTGTTCTTGCGCAGGTTGGTGTGCACGAAGTTCACCACGTCGGGCCGGATCGGCGCCTTGAACACGGCCGGAAGGGTCACGTTCTTCCCCGAGGCCTCCCCCTTCTCCGAGTACACCGAGATCAGCGGCCGAGCACAAGCCTGGGGAGGAGGAACCCTTAGCACAGGGACAGGCAATTCCTGAATTCCCGGCGCGCCGAGGGCTCGATATTGCTCAGAACTCGGGGGTCGTCACCCGGCAGCGCCAGCGCACTGACAGCAGGCAACTGTCACTGAGCGCTGGGTAGGACGCAAATTACGTCATCACAGCAATATTCCCTCTGCCCATGGGAGTGGGAAACTCCACGGCAGGATTCACAGCCAGAAACTACACCCCAGGTTTCAAATTTAAGAGGTTTCCAAGGAATTTGGGCAGAATCACTCTGGCGCTGAATCTGTGCACTCTTTAACAAACACCTTCCAAACTACTTCACAACTGCTGTTGAGAAGCCCATGGAGAAGCAACCTCTGTTTATTTAGATAAATACTTATTTAGGTAGTTCATTTATTAACGTTATTTACATTATGCTTAACAGCTGAAATGCTATAACCAACTTCTCCAACACAATTCAGACACTCACAATGACTGCAGGCCATCAAACGGTCAGAATGAGTTTTTTGTGAAGTCTGGGCTGCCTGAAAAAACTCCTGGTGTTTTATTAAAGTTTGCAAGGTGAAGATTTAAACTGCCCTCAGCACCAGCTGCCTGAAAAAGAGGCTGAGAGGATGCCCCCAAAATAGACTGCCAGAGTAAACAGCACCCTTTAAAAAGGAATCTTTTAGCATTATACTGCATTATTCCTTCCCTTTGCCATCCAAAATTCGTTTTGGAGGTATTAAAAGTGCCCAAAACCTCAAAATTAACCAGCTCGTGGCAGTGGAAGGTCTGTGCATGTGACCCTGGTCAGCAGCGAGGCTCTGGCCCTGCCGTGGGTGCAGAGCCCACCACAAGCAGCAAACCTGACCGGGGTGAAGGGACCAGAGCACAACCTCAACTGTTACTGGCAGGCAAAGCTGTTCATCTGCAAACTGGTTCCAGACCAAGCCCTCCTAAAGCCTGTTTCGTAATAAAAGAAATTAGGAAAGGTTACAAAAAAAAAAAACACAAATGGGGGGTTTAGAGAGGCCGTTCTTTTTCACTCCACGTGGGCCCAAACGCTCCCGCGGGGCTTCTTTTGCTTTAGACTAATACCTGAGGTAACTAAAAGGCCCAGCCAGGTGGCGATGGGGGCCCGAACCCCGCCCTGCCCTACGAAGAGCTCTGGCCCGTCCCGGTCCCTCACGGTCCCCACGCGGCCGCTGACGGGTCCAAAATGGCGGCCGCGCTCCCCACGCCGCCAGCGCGGCCCGAGCGCTGCCCGCGGCGCGGCCCTGCCCGCCGGGCCCGGCTCCCCCGGCCCAGCCCCGCTGCCATTCCAGCTCCCCCCCGGCCCCCCGCGCTCCCCGTTGCCGGCCGGCCCGTCCCGGCGCTCCCTCACCATGGCGGCGGTGCCGGAGCTGCTCACAGCCGACAGCGCGGCGCCCTGCCCGGAAAAGGAAGGACGCGTTACCTCCACTTAGTTATACACCATGTCCCTCCGCGCCGTGCGCGCCGCTTCTGCCGCGCCGGACGGTGGACTCCCCACCCAGCCCCAACCCCAACCGGGGCTCCCGTCCATCCCCCGTTCTCTCCGACCCCGCCGCCTCTCTCGGTGCTCTCCCGAGCCCTCCGTCCGCCTCCGTCCCTGTCTGTCCCCTCCCAAAGCAGGGGACTCTTTTCGGCGGAGGGATCCGGGCGTGGCGCCTCGCCCTGCCCTCACGGCGCTCGAGTCGCTGCGGGGCGCGGGAGCTTCAGTTGTGTCAGGGATGTCGATGGCGGAGCGGCGGCGGGACGGGGCCGGGGCGCTGGGCCGGCTGCTGCGGCGGTGAGACCGGGGCTATCCCCGGGCTGGGCGCGCTCCTGCGGCGGTGGGGACCGCGGTCATTCGCGGGGCTATCCCCGGGCTGGGCGCGCTCCTGCGGCGGTGGGACCGCGGTCATTCGCGGGGCTGGGCGGGCTTCTCCTCCCATCTATTCCAGGGGCTACTCCCGTTATTGTGCGGGCTCCCGTTCCCCGTGGGATCGGAGCTGTTCAGGCGCTACTCCCGTTATTGTGCGGGCTCCTGTTCCCCTGGGCATCGGGGTCATTCCCGGGGGTCTCCGCGCTGAGGGATTTGTGGCCCCGGTGGAGCCGCCGGTCGTGACGATGTTTAGTGTGCGTGGGTATTTTGCTGTTTAATTGGGAATGCCGAGGGGAAAAGGTCGTGTAAGTCGATGTTTTCTTTCAGAATATATGAAGAGGGAAAGGAGAATATCCCTGAACATCCATATCTTTATGAGGTAAAATCATAGAGTGGTTGTTTTAATAGTTGTGTTAATCTTGGGATTTTTGTAAGTTTGATAATAGTTCGAAAATAAAATCAGGTGGTTATTTAAATATATAGTAATATAAAAAGGCAGACTAGATATAAAGAATCAAGCAATGCTTCTCTGTGTGGGGAAACTTACGTAAAAATTGATATTCCTTCATTCTTGAGACAGAAGTAATTTTTTTAATGTCTCCAAACAGCTTTTAGAGCTCTTGTGAGGCATTCGAAGAAGCAACTGATTGGTATTTAATATTACTTTAAATGAGTATTCTCCATCTCAAGGATATCTGGTGACAGCAGTTGATAATTCAGTGTTCCCTCACAGTTCAAATTCTCTGAAGTTTTGTTCATAGAACCAAATTTCAGTCTCTCTTACAATCAGCTTGTTGGAATTTAGATTTTCTATTCGTTGAAAGCTGTTGCGTTTTCACAGTTGAGTTGATTTCACCCCAAAGACTGCGATTCTTGAATAGATGCGACAGGGGTGGAAAACAGGCCATGGAATTAGTTAACTCTGCGATTTCTGGCATAAAAAAAACCTGCTGGAATGCAGCATTCCTATGTAGTACATCAAAAAGTTGTAATTGTTTTTTTTTCCAGACTGATGTGGAGATCTGCTTGGTGGGTGGCAGTTGCAAAAGTCCCGTTGAAAGGTTTTGGAGTGGGAGCAGCCCGATGTATATTTTACAGAGAGCAGTAAGTTTGTGTCAGCTGTTAACTTTTTAAAAATGTAATCCAGGCTTTTGGATTCCCATCAAATATTTGCACGCACTTTGCAGTTCCTGATCTACCTGCACCTTTCTCTTAAAGGCACACAATGAAGAAAGTGACTCAGTGGAAGAATCAGAAGCAGATGAAGCTCTTTCTTGCTCTGAGCTTTCGCCAAAGGGGAGTCCTGGACCAGCAGCTCTTTCTGTGGGAAGAGCAAAGTAAGTCTCAAAGATTTCCCTGCCCTGTTGATGTAGTTCTCTTTTGTAGCTTTTGTCCCTCTTCCCAATCTTCAGAACCTTTCAATCCCCAAAATTAAATTGCTCGTTAGTTTATGAGGAGATTTTGCCATTTTCCATCCTGCAAAGTTGCCTCCTCTGGTGAAACGTTTTTAACAAAGCAGCTTAAATCAAGGTACTGGAAAACCACTTGTGAGCTGTGCCACTGTAGGATTCCCTGGGTGTAGGAGACCAAAAAAAGCTGACTAAGACTTCAGTGTTTGTTTTGGGTTTTTTTGGCTAAAGCTTCTGTTAAAAAAAGCTTAAAAACCTGATTGCGGTCTTTGGTGTTATTAAAATACCAAGTCACGGTAGCAAAATGGGGTTTACCTGATTAATATATTTTAATGAGCTTAAGGTGTAAAATTCAATATAATTTTAGATTCTCCAGTCTAAATTAATATATTGATTATATTTTGAAGTATGATACTTTAGACATCTTCATTTGTGACTTTATTGACTTATTAACCCTTTAAAAAGAGGGTTATAATCCTTCATTCTTGTTGTAAGATGATTCGAGTCTGCTAACAAAGCATGATAGAGAGGAGTCAAGGTTTAATAAGGGGTAGATTTAGGATATTTGCTGGCATCTAATTTTCTTCCTGTTCCCATTTGCAGGCAGTTGCTTTCCTTCTATACAATGGTGCAAAACCCAAACGTGACCCACGTGGGGGTCGGTGACTCGGTGGTGCTTCCTGCCCTCTGGGTCAGGTGTGATGGTTCTGACCCTGAGCACACCTGTTGGGTTGGAGCAGAGCCTCTCAGAGCTGAACAGAAAATCACAGGCATCAACATTTACGTGGTGTCATGTGGGGGTAAGCTTTTACTTTGCACATAAAATTAAATGAGCAAGGCTTAAAAGTGTGGGAATTCTGTCGTGACAAGGCTGTCCTTGCTCTTTGTGTGATGTTGGCTTGGGAACGCTCTATATTCCTGGTTTTAAAAAACAAAAGGGGGTTAAAAAAAGAGAGAAAAGATGTTTTTAACCAGTGCTGTGTGGGGAAAATAGCCTTTTAACAGAATTAATGCAGTTGTGTCTGTGCAGTCTGACTCACGCTAAACACTTCTGTGTTTGCACCAGTTTTTATCAACAGGACAAATGCAAGGAGAATCCCTGTTTTCTAAGGGATATCAGGAGTCATTCTTAGCCAAATGGAGCATTTGAGAATGAATTTTAAGTGTCAGATTTGAGTTGTGTCAAATGGGTTTTTTGATTCTCACTTTTTTTCCTCTCCTAGGTCCTACAGCTGATAAAAGCTGTTTTGCAAACCTGGAAGAGCTCAAAATGGAACATAAAAGAAGGCATCATTCACGTGTTGTAGGTCTTTACACTCTGTCACGGCTTCAATTTCAGTTTAAAAGCCTCTTGTTTTGGGATTTATGATGCTGGTTTGGAGAAGCTTTATAGATTCTGTAGAGAAACTCAGTATGATTCTGTGATACAGCAGTCTGTACTGAGGTAACATCTGTAGTGCATTTGTCTGATATTAACCCTAGTTTGTGTGTTTGTAAAATGCTTTTAAGATGGCTGTGCCTGCACCCAAACCAGTCAGTGCTGTGGTGGTTTTGTTGTTTTTATTTTTACATCTGGTCATTCTCAGGTGTCAACAAAAGGATTTGCTCAGTATGAACTGATCCAAGTTGCTGCAATAGAGGACACCATTGCAGAATCTGGAAGCAATATCTCTGTTGATATTACGTGGAATATTGTTGATAAGATCCTGGAGACTCCCCCACTGATTTCAACTGCCACTCTGGTAAGTCCAGCTGGGAAAAGCAACCAAACCCAAGGTCTTTGCTCAACTTACGTGGTGAGCAGTGTAAAGGATAGATAATATAACAACAAAACCTGTTCATAATTGAAACTGTAAGTGATGCATTTCACTAAGGACAGCTTTAGGATTGACTTCTAAAGTTTGGAACTGACTTAAACTTGTGGAACTTCCAGAACATTGTCCTGGAGTCTGGGAATCCCAGGAGTCCTGTGTACCAGGTGTATCAGGAGCTGCAGCTTCTCCTGGTGAGTACCAGGGAGAAATTCCAATTTCAGACCTACATGAAATAGGGATTTTATGTGTTAATAACTTACTTGATTTAAAACTTCATCACATGTTTCTAAGAGAACTCTAAGCTTTTATTTTAGATTGAACTTTGAGTTCAGTTTTAGTTTTGAACGCAAAGAGCACAACTCATCCAGAAATTCTGGAAGTTTCTAAATTCCTGGTTATCTGTGCAGAGATTGATGATTCTTGGCAAAGTTACTCACATTTTGAAGTGTGACTTGTGCAGAACCTCCCAGAAGACCTGATTTGTTGTTTTAATTCTCATGCTGCCTTTAGGCTTTGGCTGAAGGTTTGAAGACGGGCGTGACTGAGTGGCCTGAACCACTGGAGTCTGAATCAGCTGTTGAACTGGTCCAGGAACTCCTGACTGGTAATGGCAGCTCATTCCACGGGGAGAGGGATTTCACAGAAATAAAAGGAAGTGCCACTTACAATTTCTAAAGCATCAGAACTGGAGTTGTTGATTTTTGTGCTATAACCGCCTGCACAGAGTAGTTAAATAGCTTAGTAAATATCTGTCATTTTCCTTTGTCCTAACATTATGTATAAAAGTAATTATAATAAAAAAATATTTAAAAAACCCTTTTCAGGCTATATCCTTATCCAGTAAAAACATTTTTTAAATGAACACATTTTGTGGGTTTTTATCACGTGCCTGGGGATTAATGCAATTGGTGTGAGGATATTTCTTTTTCACAGTGGTGAAATTTATTTCTTTTCCTCTACCAGATTTAAAGAAGAAGCTGGATGGAGACTGTGGGTCTGGGAGCAAGAATGAAAGAGAGGTCTGTGCCATTTCCTAACTGTGTAAAAATAATGGAAGAAGGTCTTACAGGCAATTCTATCATTAATTTGCTTTTCTTGCCTAATTTAATGATTTCATGTCAATGTAATGGTATCAACTGGATATCTGCCTTATTTATTAGAAGTTTATAATTATTTTAAAGCAATGGACAAATTAACACGTAAAAATGTGTGTGGTTGTATTGAGATTTTTTCCCTTTCAGTCTGCAAGGAAGGGTTTAGGTCTATTTTCTCTCAAGAGAGAAGTAGCATTTTGTTGATAAGCTAAAAATATGTTGATCTCTCTATCAACTGAACCAGAAACATCCATATCAGGAGAACAGGCAATTAGTTCTCTGTTTGGAGATTTTGGATGTATTTTGGCCTCCCACGGCAGTGCTGGGTGTACAGACAGCACTTGGCTGGGATATAAAGTCTCTGACAGGAGGCTTTGCTTCCTGATCCAAGGCCAGCAGATCTCCAGTGGGATAATCCTGGAAAGAATCAGACTCACTGTTAAATAAAAATATGCTTCCAAGTTACTATGCAGTGGTAGTTTCCCTGGAAAAGGGTGAAAGTTGGTAATGCACCCAATTTTGATCTCTGGAGAAGTTCAGGTATATAAAGTTTGTGAATCTCAATCACCTTTTTTATTGAAGACCACCAAACTCTTTCAGAAAATCAAATGTGACACAGCTGCAGTGGACAGTTACATCAAATCCATCTTCAGTGAGAGAGGAGACCTGGATTTTGCTGAACAATTATGGTGCAAAATGAGAAGTAAGTGTTTGGTGGGGTTTTCCTTTCACTCCCCTGTCAGGGAAATGGGTGGACATCCCTGACTTTCAAGGCCTGATCAGCTCTTCAGAGCATGGGTATGAACAGTCTCCAGAAGAGCTCATTTTGGGTATGTAAGATGATGTACTTTCTTACAACATCCAAAGGCAGACCAGCATCCAGCAGCAGATCCTGGATTTTGTTTTATTTCACTGTAAAAGGTACTAAACAATCAGTAGTGCCCATATGCTCTAAAACTGAAAAAAAATTTATACAGTTTTCAGTTTAGATCCGAAAGACAGTTTTCAGTGGAAACAGAGAAAATGATGCCCAAATCTGTGTAAGACAATCTGCTGCTACCGTGCTCTAAATCACACACAGTTCTGTGCTCTCTGATAATTTATGTTTGTAGTGACCTTCATTAAAGCCAGCATAGGACAAAGTTACCAAAAAGCAGTGCAGTCTGTCATTCCCACTCTCATTCTTTAATTAAAGGGTTTTATTCTTGTGTCTTGCTTTATTGTTACTGACTGAACAGTCCTGAACTGATAATTAAATTATTGTGTCTCTTTCTTTGCAGGTGTCAGTTCCTACCAGGAGCTGATAGACTGTTTCACACGGGTCATAAAATCCCTGGAATGTGGCGAGATCCAGCCCTGGGTAAGTATTTGTATTTCAAACACAAATAAAAGATAAATAAAAGATTTTAAGCAGTGTCAAGCAAAACATGTTTCCTGTTGCTTCCCTGCCCTCACTTGTGTTATATTGTTGTCACAGTTTGTTTCTTCTAAACAATGTTTCTGCTGTTTCACCTCACAAGGACACTTTCTCCACCTTCAGATCCACCAAGGGAGCAGCAGTTTCCTACGGACACTAATTCAGCAGTCCTACCATGGCAAGGTGGAGGAGGTTTCCCTCAGTGGCATCACTCCCATTCAGATGCTCTTCGAGATTGGGCTGGATAAGATGAAGAAAGATTATGTCAGTTTTTTCGTAGGTGAGCCTGAGACCTGTTACATGGTCAGGAGTTCAAGAGAAAAGTGTTCCCTGCAGGAATAATGAACTGCTTGGTAACCTCCATCTCTCTTCTGTTCCCATCTGCTGAAGTGCAGTTTCCAGCCTCCTTAATAACTGAACTTTTTACCTTTGTTGTCACCCCCTTCATGTCTTCATTCCTGCTTTGCTCTGTCATCCTGTTTTCATTCTTTGTTTCATTTGCTTTTTTATTTTCTCTACTTGTAAGCCTGTCCCAAGGAGGGGGTTGTGTAAGGTGTGGAATAGGTTTCTTCATTGTGCAGCCTTCTTTGTAAATAAAATCATGCCTCTACCAGCCCAGTTGGCAGGTTTTTTTTCTTGTTTTGAAGAGCAATCATGCCAATAAATAACATTCCATTGCTAGTGACTTTGCACTTTTCTTTGGTAGAGTTCCCTGTCTGATTACCTGAATCCTGCTTATATTTCATCTGATACTATGCGTTAAATTTTAATTGTTTTTAATTTCTGCTGATCATTTTACAGGTCAGGAACTGGCAACCTTAACCTGCTTGGTGAGATGCTTTATTTTTATTTTTATTATTTTTATTTTTATATTTAAACTCTGAAAGCAGTTTAAAGTACAAAGTAGAGCAAGCCCAGCTGATGGTGGGATGAAAGTCATGTCATACTTACCAGCTGAGAACCTGAACTGCAGATCATGGGGCTGGAACAACAATCTGCAGGACTGTCATTAACATATATTATACTATCTCTTATATATATAATAAATTATATATAATGTGTTTGGTGTCCGAGAGGAGTCACTGTCAGGGCACTGAACCTTTGTTCACATTTGATGGAACTTTGTTCTGAGTCTGCTGGGCCTCTTAAAAATTCTGGCTCTTCAAAAGAAGCAGGAAGGTTATTTTAGTTGATGGAGGATGTGCTGTTTGTAGAAATTCAGGACTGAGGTAGGAGCAGAAGCTCTTTCTGTTCCAGGATTACTTCATTTCCACATCAGTGGATCTACAGGAACAAGTTCATCGTGTCCAAAAGCTTCACCATATGCTGGAAATAGTGATCAACTGCAGAGTCTTACTCCAGTTCAGACATGAGAACCTTTTGCCCTTGACACAGTAACTGTTGCATTTTTACTTCTTGCTCTTTAAATGATAATAAAAAAATAGAATTTCTCTGAAAGTTGTAAAGGAACACTTTAAAAAAGCAGCCATTCTTAATGCTGATATTTGTGAGATTGGAGGAGTAGCTGGATCTTGCTGCTGAATGTTGCTTTGTGGTTAAAATTGCAAACTAAAGGAGATAATAAAGCATGGGAGTATAGTTTATTTTGCACAAGCATTTCTCCAAAGAAGTTAACTAGTTGATATCTGTTGTAGGATTTGCATGAAGTATTACAAGGAAAACCCTCTCAACGAGAAGCACGTGTTTCAGCTGCCCATCAGACCGGCTCTTGTGAAGGAATTCTACCAAAAGTAAGAGAAACCTCAGTGTTTGCAGCATTAAAATTCAGATGGGACTGAACTTTGATGGCTTTTTTATTCTCTCAGTGAACACCCTGAACTATGGAAGGTGGAGATAAGCAGTGGGCACGGAGCAAAGGAGGTGACAACAGTGTGGCAAGTCAGTACTAATCCTCCTTTTGAACATGTGGCATTGAACAATTCAGGTGAGGAATGGTTGGGATGAAATGAAACAATGAAGGGACACATTTCAAACAAATTCAGTCAGTGGGTCTGAACTTTTTTGTTTTACGTTTACTTTTCATCAAAACCAAATGATATTCTGCCTCTTAATAAAAGAGTGAGGTGGTATTTACAGAACTGGGTGTTTTCAGAGAGTGGTGACTTTTGACCTTCTCACCTTGACTGAGTTATGTTTTTAAAATTGAAATGACTGCACAGTCCCAAATATGGTTAAGTGTAATCCAGAGAATCTTGCAACTTATTTCTAAAATCTTTGCCCAATTTTGCTCCACAAACTGATCTCTGCCATTTCCAAGAACAGGGACTGATCCCAGTCTTCCCCTCTGTCCTCACAGGTCTCTTCTGTGACTCCACAGTGAATAGAAGCACTGAAGAAAGGCTGTATTTTATCACAGTGAGCAAGTGCAGTCAGGTGCATTTCACATAAATCCAGGTTCCTCTGCAGGAAAGGTACAGTAAAGGGAAAGTTCAGTGTCTTCTCTGCCCCAGCAGGTAGTTTAGGAACTCTGATTCAAATAACAGCTCACCTCGCTGAGTTTTTGGCTTTAATATGCTTCAGTGGGACCTGCACAGCCACAATTTCCCTGTGGGCACCTCTTTTGTTTGTAAACATTGTGCATTTAAGCCTGTACAGTATAAATATTTTGAAAATACAGATTTTTTTTTGTTGTTGTACATATATTTGTGAGCATTCAATAAAGTGTGCACTTTGGGGTTTCATATTTTATTTTGGTTCATTAAAAGTGCAGTCAGACACCGTTCAAAAGGTCAATTATCTTAACCAACAAGCCAAGCAATAATGTCATGTTTTCCTGGTATCAAGTGACGCTTCGTCATCCTCACAGATTTGGAAAACTGTTCATCCAGAGTCCTGGGATCTTCTGACAATCTGGTTTCCTTTGTGTTTATATTTGGGAGTATTTATATTTGGGAGTATTTTTGGACACACTTCTCTCTCTTCAAAGGATTTTTCCTTTTCCTCAGTGTGAAGTGAGTTATTTTAACAGTGTTGGCTTGTATGTTTTGCATGATTTTTGAACAGAAAATCAGTGTAATTGGCTGGGTCTAATCATTTAAATCTGCTGGGTTGGCAGTTGCATGTGTCATGTTGGATAGGTGGTGTATAGTCTGATTTTAAACAATTCCGTAGTTCATGCTGACTAAATAATTTGAAACAGAAACATTCTGCATAAAGAAACTTCACTATTGATAAATAAGAATAAGCAAAACCCCAGTATTCATGCCTTTAAAAACTAAACTTCTACCAGTTCTGGTTTCTCCTCAGTAAATCATATTTCTTACCCCTTTCCTAATATTACATCTTAATAAATAGCAGTTTAATAATTGGAATAAAAGCTCTCATTTTGTATTTGAAAATTAGGTGCCTGTCTCTCTTCCAATAGCAATGATATGGTAATTAAAGGCCCAGTGATGAACAGACTGAAATCAGAACTTGCAAGCAGCTTTTAATCCCTTGAAATTTGTGCTGTCAAGGTTGGAATCACTTTAATCTTAACTGTATTTCTGGTGAGCCAATCTATAACATCTTTCTAAAATAATACCAAATCTGCTATACCAAATTGGTGTAGAAAGAGAAAGTACTTTGGGTTTTGATTTAAAAAAAAAAAAGTGATGTTTTGGGAATTGAGCAGAAAAAGCTATAAAAGCTTAGGTGGATAAGTCAAGGTTCTTTACAGGGGTCTAAAAAGAGGCATCTGTGGTAAACTTGAACCACTCAAACTAGTTGCATCTTATCCCTTTTGCAGAGTGAAAATATGTGAATGTGGGATTTTAGGTGTGGTTTCGAAGGTAGAATATGAGTAGGACAATGCAGATGAGGATGCAGAGTGTGAAAACTGTAGGAAGAACAACCTCTGTCACCATTTCCATGTGGGTAACCAGGGAATCTAGAATTTGAGAAATGAGGAATATGTAAGAATTTTATTCCTTTGGATGCACTAATTTCTGAGAATTAACATAAATTAAAGATTTTTTTGGAACATAAAATTGTTGACATTGGCATAAACAGCAAAGAAAACAAACAAAATTTCATCAGTCTGCAAAGGCTGGAGCAAATCCATGACAGTTTTCCCTCTTTTTTTTCTTTCTGAGGTAGTTTTTGGAAGACATTCAGTGCTTAAAGGACTGTAAAAATGATGTTTGCTAGGAATTAGTTTCAGTGTGATTTTTATTCCCTCCACCTGAAGGAGAAAGGGTAGAAAATCATCCAAGAGAAATCCTTGGGAAGCACTTGGGCCTTTTTATGATTGTCCTGTAGCTGTTTGAAAAATTAAAAGGGTTTTGTTTTGTAGAATTTTATCCCCTAGGAAAGCCTGGAAAAGTTCAGGAACCCCAGTTAATGCAGACCATGGAACTCGGGATTTGAGGCTGAGCAGGATAAACTTGGGATGACTGACCTTTCCTACCATGTGGAATTTAGTTCATCCTCCTTCTAAGACTCTATAATACTAATTTATCTTTCTTAAAACCTTCAGAAATCCACTGTGTTGATTGTTTAGTTGGAGAGAGGAAATAAACCCATTTTTCATCAGAGGCTTTTTGTGCTTTCAAGGAGAAAATCCCTTTTAGGACCTGCTACGGGGACTGTTCACAGAGAAATTTAAAACCTGGAAGTTCCATAATATGCTTTTATAAACCAAACAAGACACATCATTACCTGCAGCGAGGTGGTGGTGTGTGGAAGAGCAGGAGTCCATGGCCTTCCTATACCAGTTTTCCACCTGGGAATGTCGACAGCAGTTCTGTTACAGTGCAAGATTGTGCCCCTTTTCTGTCCCTCAACACTTGTCCACTAGAATAGACTTAAAACTACTTTATTCTCTCCAAATCTCAATGATTTTCTCCAAGTTTCTTTGTATCTATGTGGGGTTTGTTGTAATATATTTCTCCAAGTCAGTTGTTTGATAACATTTTTAAAATCACATCCTAATAATGGAAAATAATATGGAACATAGGCAGTTTTCTGCCCAGAAATCTGACAGGGCACTGCTAACTTCTGATTCAGTAAGTCCAGTTAAGAGTTTTTGGAATGCTTTGGAAACAGTAATTGAGGCTGTTCCTATTTTAGTGTCTGGATACCTGTCTGTTAAACACAACCAAAGTATCACTTCATGTACCATATTCAGCCAAGTCTCCTGAAATTCTACATGAGATATTTGCCCATATATTGAAATAAAAAAGAACAAAATCAGCAGTTCACATCACCTCTCTTGGATTTGGGAATCCATTTGCACTGATAATCTTCTTGTAATAGTCAGCAGATGCCTTTGGGTAGCGTGGCTTGTTCTTGTTTTTGAAGTCGATGTGGTAAAGCCCGAATTTCTCAGAGAATCCTTTGTTCCACTCGAATTTATCCAGCAGGGACCAGGCAGTGTAAGCTTTGACATTGACTCCATCATTGAGAGCTGGAAACACAAACCAAAAGAGTCTGGTGAAGGTGTTTGTGGCACTTCAAATGGGGCTGTGGGTGTTTGGGTTTATACCAGGCAGAGGTGGGGAGGAGGACAGGAAAAAAGCAGAATAGGAAGTCATTTAGAGTCCTTAAAAGTGAGGTCCCAGAGCTCTGTGAACGTGGTCATTAAGAGCAATTTCTCCTTTCTGAAAGTGGAAGCTGCTGATCTGTAAATCTCTTGGAGGTTGTTATATTTATTAGCACCAATGTGTTTGCTTCGATTGTCATTTTGCTGACAACTTATTATCCCCTTTGAGCTGTCAATATTTATTTCTTTATGATGTAAAAGACAAGTAGAGATAATCAGGAGGTGACAACACTCAAAAAGTCCAGCATGAAAGGGGTGTTTGGAGTTACCTTTGAGTATCTCATTGATGTATCCCTTCAGGTAGTGGATCCTGCCCTCATCACACAGCTCAGTGCACTGCCCTGCCTCAGACACGCCGTTCTCCGTCACGTAAATCAGGGGGTTCCCATACTGGGTCTGCAAACAAAGGGCTCTAGGTTTACTTAGTAAGAAAAATGTAACTAGGAATTTAACTACGGGGTTTGTTTTAAAATGATCGAATTCTGTAGCTTTCTGCACTGAAATTAAAGGGGTTTTTTTTGGGCAAAGAGACTTACAGAGCGATAAGATAGATATATAGAGTGGAATTGTTGAAAAGCTAGAAGAGTGTAACCAGACATGTTGTTGGCTCCTTTTTAATGAAAGATCTCCTTCACTCACCTTGATGAAGTTGAGCAATCTTCTGAACCCCCAGGGCACAGAGTAAAGCCACTTAGGGCCTGGAGCTGGCCAGTTGGGGTCCACCAGTTCAGCCAAGTCCCTGTCAGTGTGGTAGCCAGACACTTGGAGAAAGGGAAAGTTCTTCTGCAGGACGTAACGAGTGGTAAAATGCCCTATTCCCAGGAAATCTGAGGTGCCTTTAATATAGGTTTTCTCTTGCACTGAGAAAGTTGGTAACCTTGATGTCCCCAGGCCCTGCTGGGCACTCTTCCTACCTGTCAAAATAATTACAGGAAACACTTCTGAGGAGCAGGGAAATTGTTTGCTTTATCTCACAAACAGTGAATCGGAGAATCGTGAAATCCTGGAATGGTTTGGGTTGGAAGGGATCTAAAACTCATCCAGTCCCACCCCCTGCCCTGGGCAGGGACACCTTTCCATATCCCAGGCTGCTCCAAGCCCTGTCCAACCTGGCCTTGGACACTTCCAGGGATGGGACAGCCACAGCTTCTCTGGGAAAGCTGTGCCAGGGCCTCCCCACCCTCCCAGGGAAGGAATTCTTATGGATTTCCTGAGCTTGGTGTAAGTGTAGAGGCCACCTGGGTTTGATTGCTTCTTTAAGATGAAGGAATCTTTCATCCTTTTGGTTTGGAGAAGTGAGTTGGGTGCAATACATGGAAAACCAGTGATTTAAAGTGTTGTGGAGTGTCCCCAAACTGCTCAGGAGCCGTGCCCAGCCTGGGGGCCATCGGTGTCTCACCTGTGCCCTCATCCTTGACTAAAGCACGTGCTGGCCAGGAGCTGCTCCCTTGCAATGTGCTCCAAGTGTGGGATTTGGTCACCTTTAGTTGGTTCCTGGGACTTACCCACATAATTCTTCATGACCTCGGGGTAGTCCCCTCTGTAGATGGGGTTTGCAAACCAGCCCAGGTGGAACTGGATGTACCTCTCGGCGGCCTCTCTGTCTGTCTGGCTGTGTGGGTCCACAGGTTCCCCCCAGCCGCTGGTCAGGGAGATTCCCACCATCCCTTAAAACACAGAGGGACAATCCTGTGGTTTGTGCATCCTCTTGGAGCCCTTTCCCACAACTCAAGGCTGGAGCCAGGCTGGCTCCTGGTTACCTTGCTGCTCCCTGCGCCACGTGCTGTTGTAGGAGTGCCAGACCTTGGCGTGGCTCTGCAAACCAGAACACAAGGAGTCACCTGCACGTTGTACCCTGGTGTGCCAGGGGCAGCACGCAGAGCTGGGGAAGGGCAGGTTTGGCACTAAGATCTGCCTGAAAACGCCCCAGAATTTCTTCCAGGCGTGTTACAGAAGCTTTCATTTCGTGTAAGGAGTCAAAAAGCGTTTATGCCAGATTCCTTCCCTGAACTCCTGGAGATCCCCGGGGAGGGAACACACAGTCACTGTATAGACACAGTAACTGTACATGTACAGTCACTGCAGTGTTCTGGCCATGTCTCCAGTCTCTGGGTGCCTTTGCCTAATTTATTCAGGCAGATGAACATTAATTTTAACAATTTCCTTCCCTCCCTGAAGTCCCTTGCAAAATTCCAGTTCATTTCAGCAGGTCAGGGTATTATTGCTTGTTTCTGGAGTAACCTGGATATTTTCTTTTCAACCAGATTGAAACTTACTGTGAGGCACTTAAATTACAAGTAAAATGGAAGTTGTTGCAACAGTGTCACGTCAAGCACCTACAATTTCAGGCTACACTGGAATATTCACTGGTGCTTCAAAGGCAGGTGATAATTTCAATGTCCTACTTGGAAACTCCATTGTTGTGAAAATGTATTTCTGTTTAAAATTTTTTAAACAGTTCCTAATTAACATATCATTTAAAGCATGATTGCAGTGTTACTTTGATGATGTGATGAGCAGCCTTGTACGCTCCACACCCCCCGAGCTTCAGTCCTGGGGCGTGTTCTCCTGTCTCATAACCATTCTCAGCAACTGCCTGCAAAGACACAGAGTTAGTTCTTCTCCAGGGAATGTGCTGCCATCCTCTGGATGGGGATTCTGTGCTCCCCTGCATGGGCTGTCCCTCTCCAATCCCATTTTTCCTCCCCTTGGCTCCCATTTGCTCCCCCCCTGCCTGTGGCTTGTTGGGAACAAGGTGCTGATGACTGGTGTCAGTGGAGTGACCTGGTGAAATTCAGGAAGGGCCTCTCTGATTCCTGTCCCTCTCTGATTCCTGTCCCTCTCTGATTCCTGTCCTTCTTTCCAGCTGATGATTTTTTTTAAAACTTCACTGGAATTTTATCTTAAAACTCTGCCTTTGTGCAAACTCTACCCACTGAAGTTTTTGGCCACGAAGATTAATGGTCCAAGTCTCTCCCTTTCCCTCTCCCCCTCCAATTTCTAACCTGCTTTCCTCTAGTGTCACTTCCATGGAATTCTGGGAATGGAAGGGTTTGAAGGGCCAGCACTGCTAACTTACCCAAGGGTTACTGAAAGTAATCCAGTGTTTCACACGGTCACCAAACTTCTCAAAGCACAGATTTGCATAATCATTAAAGTAATTTATCATGCTTATATTCTGCCAGCCTCCATACTTTTCTTGGAGAACCTTTGGGAATACGAATTCCAAGAATTAATAATTGTACTTCATATTCAGCTGCTTGTTAACAAAGACTTTTATTTCAGGAGATCAGAAGGAGATTTTTCAAAACTTCAATGCATATAAAAGATAAATGATTGGGAAATAGGGGAAAGCACTTAAAATCATGCAGATATCAGTATGTTTTTAAAGTACTTTAAGTTTTTAAATTTAGAAATACTTTGTATTTGATGTTTCACTGATCTCAATATTGTCCTACCTGTGGAAGGTCCCAGTGGTAGAGGCTCACAATAGGGGTAATATTGTTTTCCAGGAGGCTGTTAATTGTATCATTGTAGAACTGGATTCCCTTCTCATTCAGCTGCTCAGCTGATGGAAAGCACAGACAAGGGATTCCCTGGACTGGTTCTCAAAGAACTGAGGGAATAGAAATCTAAAAATTTCAACTGAGGAATTTTATATCTCAGCAATGGGAACCACTGAAATCTATTTAACAGTAATTTTAAACAACTGTGAGTTATTCAGGAGGAAAATCACTGTCAAAAATGCTGGTGAGAATGTGGGGAAATTGTTGTGCTTACCTTTGATTCCAGTGGGCATAATCCGAGGCCATGAGATGGACAACAGGTAGTGATTCACTTTGAGCTCCTTCAGTAACTGAATGTCATCCTGGGAACAGAAACCCCCCCAAACCAAGCCTGAGCAGAACCTCTTCAGGTCCTCATCTGTCCTAACTGATCCTGAATGCAGGAAATCCACAGAGGAGTTCCACAAAAGGGGGTTCTATCCCTTAGCTTTGATTTTGAGATGGTTTGTTCTACTGGTATCAGTTGTTGGGGTTTTTTTGGACACTCCAAAAAAGTCCTGTAATGTTTTGGGTAACTGTGGAAGTGGAAGGTTTTGACCCCCGGGACTGAAATGTAAGTGGAGGTGTTTTGCACCACAATTATATTTATGTCAGAATTTGCCAGGAAATAATAGAGGCCTGTAAATCTTGACCTCAGACATTTCAGCTTAGGCTGAAAACATGAGTGCACGGGCTTTCATTTACTGCCTTACCCTGGAATTCCCAAAAACCCTAAATTCCATGTGAATACATGCTCTTATTGTAGGAAACCACACATCTTTTCTCTGAGCTCTTGCTGAAGCCTCTGGTTCTCCCATGGATTTCACACATGGGGAGAAACCTCAGTGGAATAAAACTTAAAACTAGTTGGAATCCCAGTTATGTGATACTGGCTTATCCCAGGCATTTGGATTCCTCTGGCTGTGGGTCTGTCTTTCCTCCAGGACAGCCATTTGAAAATGGGTTTTGATAGTTTAAAGCTTGGAAATATATTGTGAATAGAGCTGCATTGGTTATTTATTTGCTGCCCATTCACAAAAGGGGAAACATTCAGACTGGATTTTAAAGCCTCTTAAAAATATGTAGAAAACCTCAAACACACAGAAAAAAATGTCAGCTTTATTCCAAGCTCAAATGTGTTCATTGTTCTAACTAAGGATCTGGAATTTCTATGGAATTTAGAATGACACAAAATGAGACATGTGGGAAATACTGTGGTGTGATTGATTCAGTGAGATTATTGGGAGAGAAGAAGTAATTAAGAATTCATTAAGAATTATCATCCCTGGGATTCCTACGTTCAACGAGCCTACAGAGCAAGTCAAGCTGTTATTTCCAAGTGGGAAATCAGGAGCATGGGATGACCCCAGGATGTTTGCAGAGGGGAGAGAAGTGATACCTTGACTCTGTAGTATCCATCACAGGCTGAATCTCCCGTCTCATTCCTGAACACTTTCCCTTTCCTGTGGGTAAAAGCATCCCAGATACTTGGTCCTTTCCCGTCCTTGTCCCAGGCCCCCTCAGTCTGGTAGGCAGAGCTTCCCACACCCCAGAGGAAACCTGGAAGGAAAACAAGGGGGTTACTCCAACCTTCCCCTGCTCAGCTGGTCTTGGTACCAAATTTGAATAGGAGCAAGGAACTGAAAGTGTTTTCCACGTGAAAAGGTATCAGTGCATAAAAAGGGACTGGCTGAAAATGGCATTCCAAGGCACCGGAAAAGGAATCTCATTCTTTCATTTGTTCAATATATAAAATCTACTTTTTAGTGATGAGGTAGTGCTTGGATAATGTGGCAGGAAGATCCTGCTTTAAAAAAAAACAAAAACCAAAATAATGAGGTTTTCACGTCATTTCTCCCTGCTGGTTTTTGTGGTTTTAGCAACCCCAAGTTTAGCTCTTCTGTAAAATAAATAGAAATATTCTGGATTACTTTCCTATTATTACACAAAATGCCACGAGGAATCCATTTCATAAACCACTTAAAAACTTGAGCATGAAAAGCAATCGGATATCTTTCTAGTTCTGATTTTGCTGGACTGAAATATGTCTATAAACATATGTTGAAGAAAGGATAAACTTCATAAATCAGTACTGAAGAGCGGATTGGATAATATAAACAGCTGGAAACAAGCCCAGCACAGTTATTTCACCTGTATCTTAAGTCAGCTGCACAACAAAGGGTATTTTTAGTTTAAAATGTTTCGTTAATTGTAGATTATTTATGAGAGAGGAGGGGAGAAAGCCCAAGAGTGGATCCCAAGTACCAGCTGGAAAAGTGCTGTAGTAGAAGGAGCCTGGGTTGTTCTTGGTCCACTGGAACTCCTCGGCCGTGCCCAGCCCCAGGAGCGGCAGGAGCACCGCCCAGAGCCTCGGGGGGTCCATCCTCAGCCTCCAGGGCTTCTCTGCCAGGTCCCACCTGGGAAAGGAAGGGCACTGTCAGGAGCTGCTGCTCCCAAAGGGGCTGGGGGGATCCCGAGGGCAGGGCTGGCGTTTAATGCTCGGGGGGTCCCGTGGCACCAAAGGCCAAAAGGAAGGTGCAGCTTCTGGCAGGGGGATGTTGTTTTCTTCTTGCAAGCACACTTTATTAACAGTCAGACCTTCCTTTTATACAGTTGTTTCTTTCTCACACACGACTATCTAATTCCTGTTAAGTTGCATGCACTGTGCACAAGCCGTTCACATGCCTAAAACTACATTCTTATTGGCTAACTACTATATCTTATTTCTAATAACATTTCTTGTTTTTAGAACTTTCTTCATTCTTGCCTAACCATAACATTCTAATTATCTAACCCTTGTTGTCTTATTGTGGCCTTGAGTTCTAAAACTTTCTCTAAACCTTTAGCAGCTGGTCTACAGAAGTTTCAGCCCAAAAAGGTTCCCACAGGGGGAGGAAAATGGGGGAAGAATGAAGCACCTGATTATAACTGCTGAAACTTGCCTGTTTGCTGTGATTACTGCATTCTAAAAGTCTTTGTGTTCTTCTGAATTTCAAACTCTCCCACCAGTGTCAGGAACTAAACCCCTGAAATCTGCCAGGTGATTGTGCTGCAGCCTCTTACGCCTAAAAGTGTGATGGCAACAAACCCTGGGGGAGTTGTAAAGGAAAATTCACACTTGCAATGATTGCAGCTTTAATTAATTGCAGCTTTTATCCTAGTGACGCCCCTTTTATCCAGGCCCAGCCTCAATTTTCAGTTTGAACTGTGACATCAAATTAAACTCTTGCTGGACCAATATTTTGAACTATTTTAACTGTGCTAAAGTTTCAGAAGGGCTTTGTAGAACAGCAGTTTTCCCCCCAAATAGATACAATTCCCAGAAGATTCCTCAGAAAAAGTACAAATACCTTATAAAAATAATGATGTTTTGCCCTGGAGTGCCTGTTCTTCTTGCAGGTTGGTTCCTGACCAAAATAAACCCCCCAGTTTGGCAAAACCCAAAAGGCAAAGGAACCCTTTGGCAGAACATGGGATAAATGTGCAACCTCAGAGAGCTCAGGTTCCTCTGTGTTTATTAATGATGGGTCCATATCTTCTGATTAACTGCACAGCTGGCTTGGGAAAAATGCAACTAGTTCATTATCAAATCCCTCCACCCCTGCATTTTGAATGGGAACATTTAGATTGCAATGGAAAAAAAAGTAAAAAAAGAGCAGACTACAAACATTTAAAACATCAGCTCTAACTACTCTAGAAGTACTTTTATTTTGAACCAAAGGGCTGCAAATACATGTGATTTTGATTCAGACACTGACAGTGCAATGTAGCTCTTCAGCACAGTCAGTACATTTATATTTAGTGTCCCCCTTTGTGTTTTTGCCTGCAGTGACCAACAATCACATGGAGAAAGAAGGCAGGAGAAAACAAAACGTGTTCTGGGGGGTCTGTCAGTGGTTTCTGCAGCTGAGGCTTTACCCCAGGCCAGTAGGACTGGTTGGTTTTACAGGGGGGCTGATAATTCTCTTCCAAAGCCAGAGCAGGGCTTTAATAACATTTTAGGGAGTTTATTCTGGTTTCAGACAGTTGTGGTGATCCAATTCATCATTTGGGTAACTCACAGAAGTTCACACAATCTGTGATTGACACCCTAATGATTCAGTGAACATTTTAGGGTGTTTATTGTGGGTTTAGACATTTGTAACTGTCTGAGTTGTATTTTGGGAGCTGGGAACTCAATTGGAGCTAAGGATAATGAATCAAAACCACTCTTTGGCCTGATTATTATTCTTCTTGTTAGTAGCAGTATCAGAAATCATTTCAGTACCTCATGAGCCTCTCAAGCACAAGAATCACTTTATGATTTTACACCCCCTGCACTGAAGAAAACCGTCTTATGCACAGTCAGTCCCTTGTGGAATATCCAATCCATTACTTTTCAAATCAATACATCCATTTGGGAACTATTCATTTGCTCTGTTTTTCTGGCAGGTACCTTTACAAATCAGTAGAATAAACAGCTATTCAAACAGTGCAAAAAAAGGTTCAATAAGATCAGGCTGTAAAGCTGCTCCTTTTGACCCTCATGTTCTCTGGCAGCTCCAGAACCTTCTGCCCTGATTATAAATGGAGTTATTTTAATTCCCCCCCACCCTTTCCTGCCTTACCTGGTGCTCTTCACAACAGATGTGTCCTAACTGGGAGATTCCTCTGAACTGCCACAAACCCGCCAGGGCTTTCAGAATAAACTGCCTTCCCCAGAGGAATGGCATGGAATGAGTCCAGCTGCCACAAAAACCCGGGAGAAGCATCTAGTGGAAACCAGCACGTTGTTCACTTGGAGCCAAAACAAAAAAGAACAATCCTTTTATATCCACAGTCAATGGGGCAGGACAAGCTTTAGCTTAACCAGAGGGATCTGTTAGCAGGGAGGGATTTCCCTGGGTGAGCACAGTCAGCTTTGCAGGGGTCTATACATTCACACCCAGGGTTTGTAGACTGATCTCCAAACATCTGCAGTGCTGGGAGACATTTGCTGTCAGGAATGGTAGTGATGGGACAAAGAGTGAAGGGTTCAAAATGATAGAGGGGAAATTTAGGTGGGAGATTGGGAAGGAATCGTTCCCTGGGAGGGTGGGCAGGCCCTGGCACAGGTTGCCCAGAGAAGCTGTGGCTGCCCCTGGAAGTGTCCAAGGCCAGGTTGGACAGGGCTTGGA
>JAWWES010000018.1:1974080-2009790 GCA_035583135.1 Lophotriccus pileatus | reverse complement strand
TGCAGTGCTGTGTGATGCCAGAGTTGTGGTGCTTAAGGCCTTCTCTTGACACAATCTTTTCCTGTGATGCTGTTTCCCAGTTTTCTGCATAAGAACCAGGAGATATTGTGACAACTGGATTATTTTTTCCTCTTGGAAAAGTTTTATTAGCAGGGGTTTTTAAAACGTGCCAGAAACACATCAAGGCTGTAAAATCTTTTGTTGTGTTTTATTGGGGAAAAAAAAAAAAAGATGTGTTTGGTGGATTCCATCCAGAATTTCCCAGTGAAACAACCTGGGAAGTGGGTTGTGCAACGGGCTCACTGCGTGGGTGTGAAGTCAGGGGAGAGTCACCACTGACTCTGTGGATATTTTACCTGCTGTTCACTTGCCCACAGCCTGGAGTGGATCTTCATCCATAAATATATAGATATTTATGGATTCTCCTGCTGTGGGATACTGTGTGACCATATCACAAAGGCTTTGGCACACGCCCCACTACCTGAAACAAACTGGTATTTATTTTCCCACCTAATTTTCCATCTTTGTGTTGCCAAACCTCTGAGATAGTTTAGGTAGACTCCAGGTCTGGAGTCACCCCTAGCAGAAGATACCCTAAACCTGGTATTTATTGTTTTTACTTTTAGCCCTTAAAAAGCAGAGGCTGTCTTTCCTAATTCCCTGGCAGCTGCTCAGACAAGCAGACCAAATCATCCTCACACAATTATGTCCCATCTCCCCAGCTTCCTGATTCCTCATTCTTCCAAACTACACTCCCTTTCCAACCTTGAATAGGCCTTTTCTGTCTCAGAGAGAAACATCCTTTCTTATTATACAGCAACCCGAAAACCACGTAATTTTTCCAGTGTGTGGTCTAATGCAACTACACTGAGGTATTGGAGGGCTTTCAAAATCAAAACAAAACCCACTTACAATTGTTCCTGGAACAAGAACACTTGTGTAACTGTGCTTGGATTTTAATCTGTTACAAAATGACTCCTTGCATTTCCTTAGCTGGTTTTGCAACGTTTTTTTTTTTCTCTAAAGCTCAACTGTATTAATGGCCTGGTCTTGCCTTTCAGAGAAAACAGGAAATTTTGGGAGTAAGTGAAGTGAGGATGCATTGCTTGACTCCCACTGTGGGCACACCAGTCTTGTATCCTGGGAATTCTGTGGGCTGCTCCTGAAGACAATCTCCATGGAAAGAAAAGCTCCAGAGTCTGGAAGATCTTGTGTTTGAATCCTGAGCCTGAGATCCCTGAGGTGAGGTGCAGATGGGTAACTAAAACTTCCACCATGTTTCCTTAGCAGCTCCTACACTCTTGTGAAAGCCAGTGCTCTCCAGTTTTGTGCCCATGGAGCTCACTGAGCAGCTGTTATCACCAACCACTGCTTTTACTGGGGGGATTTGGGGGAAAATTAAACTGTCTGAGAATCTGCCATGTCTTGTTTGGCAAAGAAATATTATAAAGATTGGCAAGGAGAGGATAAATCTGAGAATCATTTCTAGTTGTCCTAAAAGCTGCAGTTTTAAAGGTGTCATTCTCAAACGAGCTCCTGAATTGTTTATTCTTAATAAAGTTTCTTGGTGTATGCAGAGAGGAGCAGACACTTCCCCCTTTTGGGGGAACTCCCAAATGGTTCCAAAACTCCCGAGACTTTTGCACTGATACAAAGATGCATCTTGGAATTTGGAATGCCCAGGCTCAGTTTTTGGTTGGCAATCCCAGTAACAAATTCCAGATGTTTACACTACCCCTGGGTGCTGTGAGGAAGGTCACAAAAGTTTTGCTTCTGAAAATCAGTTTGAATGTCTCTCTTCCTGCTGACAGCTCCGTGCCAGGGGTGGGCCTGCATTTGATGGGAGCCCTGCAAGCTGCTGCAGGCTACCCCTGATTGGAATTCCCTTGGATTAGCCTAATTGCAGGCTCTGCCATCATCTGTTTGCAATCACAAAGAGGAAGCTTCTGAAGCTTGGGAATGAGAGAAAATGAAGTGTCCTGACAACTTCAAAACATCCAGAATGCTCTTGGAGGTTTTCCCATCACTGTTTGTGAGTAGGAACAAAAAAAGGCACAGTTCTATTTTCTTTGCATGTGCATCTTTGCCCTGCACCCATAACATAAATACAGACAGCAGGGAAGAATAGTGGTAATTAATGAAGGGCCCCAAGTTGATAATGAGTGAGAGTTCATGAATTGTTTTGGAAGGGGTTGAATTAGTTCATTATTGAATTAGGTCATTACTAAAACCATACAATTGTTCTTCCTGTGGACAGTCAGCTTAGATTATGAAACCTTCCAATTCAGTGCTTCAAATTCAGTTTAAAACACACCCCTTGGGCGTTTATCTGAACACAATAATAATGGTAGTATTTCTAATACTGCTTCTAAGTGATGCTTAAAATCATGGCTGTGAACTTTGTTTGTACTGCATCACATCACAAAAGAGTCTTAATTCCAGTCACTGCTGAAACACTTGAATTTGAGATGCTCCAAGTTGACTGTACACAGTTTTAAAAAAGCAGAGCTGTTCTTTACAATGAATCTTCCAGTTATGCCAAAACTGCAGATTCTAAGATATATTTGTGATAATGACAATAATAATAATAATGATGATGCTCTAGACATGCCAGATTTCCAGGCTTGTGGATCCAGACTGGGAGCACTCTGCATTTTTCTTTCAGCTGTCAGATCTTCTCCTCTGAAAACACTGTCACTGAAGGGAGGTTCAGATAGGAACATGGACCAGAAGAGTGTAGAGAGATCACAACAGTAAGTAAATGTTTTACAAAATACTTCTAACATGAGAATTTCTCTGAGACTGATGCAAAACAAGCAAAAGGGAATTAAGGATTGATTTCTCTGACAGGATGTGCAGGTGGGACTCCAGGCTCCCATAAACTCGGGGATTGTATTTCTCAAACAGGTGGAAGAACTTGAAGTCACATTTTTTCTGTTGATGGTATCTCAAAAGCAGAGTTAATGATTTGTAGCCCAGATCCAAAGCCAGAAGGGTGGATGTAAATGGTCTTGTCTGGGTGAAGAATGATTCTATAGTGCCTGTTAAAACTTTGCTGATGGTTGATTAATTGCTGGAGAAAAAAAACATCTGGTCCTACAAATTTAAAGATGTTTCAGATATGATTTTTAATATAAAATTTTAAATTATTATACATATTATTATTATTTTATCTGTTTTAAACACTGTTATATATTATACAGAATAAATTGTTATAGATTATACATTATTAGAATATATAATATATAGAGTATATACACTCTGCTAAGTAAGGACATGCAAACAAAGGTAGGAGTGATTTGCTTTTCCTTTTAAAATGCCAGTTTCAGTGGGAATCTTCCAAAATCAAGGAATAATTTCACTCCAGTCTTACCCTGCTGCGTTACTTCGCTCCAGGTCAGGCCTTGCTTGGTGTTTGCCCCGTGGTCAGGGAAGGAGGTGCTTTAAACCACAGCAAACAAGGTTTGCAGATGCTGTGGCCAGTCCTGAGTGGAAGCAGATGGTTCCTCAAACCCAGAACTTGGGGCAGGGCAAGTTTTGGAGCTTCCTCTCCGAAAAAAATGGGGGTTTGTTACCGCTGGTTTGCTAAAAACCAAAAATATATTACACAGGGTATTACATTCAGCTGATCTCATACTAATCCAAACAAGCCTGGGGGACCTCTGGTTCTGATGAAGTTTAGGGCTGTGCTGCCATCCCACCCCCCTGGCAGGGGTTTTGTCAGGAGACATTTGTTATGTTTTTGAAGCAAATATTTCTGTGATAAGTGTTATATTAAAACCCACAAGGATATGAATAATCCCGTTTTCAGTGAAGAGTTTAAATGACGTGCTATAAATAAAGCCAAGGCCACACATTGACTCCAAAAGGTGAAAAAAAAAAAATAAAGAGAAATACTGAATAGCTCTGTTCATCCTGCCCACTAAATGGGGTGAGGCCATGGGGGGAAATATCTTCTAATTGTGTCACACGGGAGAGGTGAATTAGGACTGCACATGGCAGCCTCAGCTCTGGTGTTCCAGCTCTTGAGCACTTGGCTTTTCAACCTGGGTTTTAAAAACGTGGGTGGGTGGAGAGGTTCTTATTAATTTTCTTTGCCATCATGCAGCAAAACTCTACTTGAAGGTAGTTGGTGATCTCAGATTTATTCTGCTTGTCCACTTGCTTAGTCTCAACTGCTGCTTTTTAAGCTGAGCTTGGAAGGACGAATTCTCCCTTAGCAGGATGATTTGGCTCACTGGGAGGGAGGGAGGCTCAGCTGCCTCACTTCACCTTCACTTCTCTGCCTCATAAAACTCCAGCCTTCAAAGCTCCAGAGGCTCCTGGGAGGACCTGTCTCCCCAGGGAAAGCTGAGCAGCCTCCAAGGCAACTGTATCCCCGTGACATCAGCGCTCAGGTATTCCAGCTTGGCTTTTCCAGCAGCATCCCAGCCACGAGGGGCAGCAGAGCCAGCACACACCGACTCTATTGCTCCCCCACTGGCTCTGCTGTCCTTCAGCCTGGGGAGCAAACCTGCTGAAATCCAGCCTTGTGATCCTCAGCCCTGACTTCTCTGGCTCCTGGGCATCAGCCTTTATGGGTCTTATTCCCCTCTTCAATGTTTCCTGGCCAACTGCCCCCGAAAAATCACTCCTGACTTTGCTACTGGCCCGTTCTGAGAAGCTGAAAGATTCCTGATGCCTGCTGTATTCCATTTCCCAGTGTGGGATGTCGTGGTGATAATGCTGATCTTCACCTTGGAGTGCTGAAAGGGCTAAAGAGTAAAAATCACCTTTAGCGTGGGAGTATTTTAGCTCTGAAGTGTCACTGGTGATCCTCCAAGGTCATTCATCCCTTTAACCCCACCAGAAGGAATTCCTGCACTGTAATCCCTATTTACAAGTGGGAAGTGGATGCACTGGGCAGGATAAGAACTTGGTTTGTGCTTTCTTAGCGTGGCAGAGGTGGGACAGGAATAGAGGAATACACTGATGCCTTTGAGCTGGGATGTTTTACCTCTCCTCTTCAGGATTGGTCTTTTTTTGGGAAAAAGTAATTTTCCCCAACCTTCCCCCTTCTCCTTACTAATGTCTGTCCACGTAGAAATAATATTTGGGATCTGAGATTGTGCCTTCTGAAGTGGTTTCCATCTTGCTGTCCTCCTAAGAGAACTTTAACCTTGATTGAATGATCATGTTCGGCTACAAATAATCACAAAGCCATAAAAAAACAAGTCCCCTTGTATTTATATCCACTGCAGCAAAATGTACCTTTAAGGAGAAAACATTGCTCCAGTGTGACTGTCTGAATTTATTGGCCATTAGGAGCCTTACAGTGTGTGGCTCACATTTTAGAACTCCTGATTTCGAGCTTAATGTGGTCAGGAAATATAAAAATACATTTATTTATGTCATCTACTAAAAATCCCAACCTATGTTCCTGCAAGTCTAACCCACTGTGTGTTTATGTTGGAGATGAATGATGGGGTTGTAGCTGCCTGTGTTTCAGGCCAGGCTGAATGGAATGATTCTGCAGCACAACTATGTGTGTATTTTTTTTTTTTTTTTACAAAAACCCTTCTTTTTATTTACTGCATGTGGCAGCAATTTCCTTCCTCCCAGAAGCCACTGCCCAGGTCTCAGGGGCAGCTGCCTGACTGCCATCAGAGTCAGAACTTACTGAGTTGTTCGAGGTTGTCAAAATGCAGACGTTTCATTCCTGCTGCGCTGTTGGCTTTGACTTGCTCTGCCGAGTCTTTGGCTGATGTTTGCACAAGGTTTCCTTGGTCAGTAATCTTCAGGAAGATGTATTTGAATTTAATCTCAGATATTTGATAACTAGATGTCCACACAGGAAGGGGGGGATCCCACTCCATCCCTCCTGTCGTGGCTGGCTGGGAAGGAGCTGCCAGGAGAGCTGCCCGCTTGCTGGTCACTCCTAGCAGGGATAGGAGGTGCTGGTCACCATCACAGGTGATCAGAAGTGCTGATGAACTTTGGGGTTCAGCTCTGCACTGAAAGCTGAGGAGAAAAATGATCCAGAGAATATAAACAAAGCCAGTGAAAGACAGTGGGAAAAGGCTCAGGGGAGCTCTTGGGAAGCCTCTTGGATTAAAATTAAGGGTTTGAGTGTTTTCTCACCAGAGGAAATATTTCATGTCAGGTCAAACATTATAGCAAGAAAAAGTCATGTTGTATAAAACACCCAAACAAGTGAGTCACAATCTTCTGCAGGAGCCTAGAACTTTCCAGAGGAGAGAGATCCACCTCTGGAGCAACTTGTAGCCTCCTGAAAATCAGCTTGTGTGGCTCAGTTGTGTGTCCCAGCTCCTCCAGCAGCAGCCCCAGCCCCAGCTCATTCTCTGAGCATGGGTGTGGTAAATCCCCATGAGTGTTTCTGCACCAGGCCCAGAGAGCTCCTGCCTCATCTGCCCAGTGACACTGGGAGTAAACACTGTCAGATGGGCTGCAGCAGCTGCCCTCTGGTCCCTCCTGTCCCTTGAGCTTTGGTGTTGGTGTTGGTGCACTTGGCCTGTCCCTGGGCTGAATCCCAGGGGATCTCAGCTGACCTTTCCCGTGCCATAAGGAGCAGGTCTGGCTGCCCTGAGTGTCCTTGTTGCCTTGGACTTTAGGGCTTGCAGGATCAAACTCAACCTTTCAGATAGGTTGAAAAACGTGGGTTTTTTCCCTCTGAAACTGAGGGTGAGTTACCAACTCAGTAAGGAAGGTGTAAAGAATACAGAGCAGAAAAAGCTGGGGAAATTTCAGAGGAGGGAAAAAAATAGCCTTAAAAATCAGACTTGAGAGTCCAGGAGTTTATCAGAAAATCAGAAGCTGAGATTGGTAGAAGGGATCAAGGGATTTCTTTGGATAGAAGCAGGAGAAGAGTGGATGAAAACCTAAATTACTGTGCCTGGAGTATGCTGGAAGTTCCATATCTTGAGTTTGATGTGCTCCAAAATGTGGTCTAGATCACTCAGCCACGTTCCAAGCTGCTGGGAAAGTCACACCTTGGGGTTATTCACCCAGGAAGGAAAGAATATTTTGAGTATCTTCCTTTGGATTTCCATGTCTTGCCTACAGGGCTTCTCCCTTCATATATAAAACCTCTTAAAACAACATTAATGTTTGTTATAGAACTGAAAATAATGTGCAGGGCTGGGTAGTTCCTTCCTGAGGCTATTTTTAAATTCATTTTAGCACTAGTTTAGTTTACAAAATCATACATATATGTCTCAATATCAGGGCTCTGCTCACACTGCAGTTTTGGTATGTGTTGTGGTTAATTTTTATTGAAAGAAATCTATTCTAAAATTATGGGAGGGCCTTGCTCGTTCTCATGAATATTTTCTAATGAAGACGTTCTCGTGAGTGCCATCACCCAGCAAACAATCCTGATGCTCTGGTGGGACCCTAAATGTCTGCAGAGCTCCCAGCCCTTGTGGTGGAGTTGGGCTGGAGGTGATTTTAAAGGAGCTGCTTTGTTTGCTATAGGAATTCATCCATCTCTGGGGTAGAACTTGCAGTTGTTTTCACAGAATGCCTCAGGATTAGCAGCCAAGTGTTGTATATTCTCAGCTCCTCGTGCCAGGCCTTAAATACATATTGTGAAAAAAAAAAAAAAAAACAAAGAGAGAAAAAGGGCAAAAACTCCCCAAAAGCTGTTTGGAGAGGCCTTTTATGGGTGTGCTTGAAGAAAACCCAGCCAGCAGTAATGGCCACAAGCAATTCCATGTAGGAAAACATGACAGGGCTGGAATACAAGGCTTTAACCCCAACAGCAACCGAGAGCCTGTTCTGCTGGAGTCTCTGGAGGCTCCATTTCATGAAGGTTTTTGACTTGTATAAGAGTTTCTGTACAGATTTGCTATAAAGTAACCAAGCTCTCCTGAGCTCCTCTGCCTTGTCCTGCCACAGAAATCCCATCTAACAGCACTTGGCTTGGGAAAGGAGCCATGAGGGGGAAAAAAGAACAGGCTCCTTTTGTAGCTAATAACTTCCTTTAATTGGTAATTAAGCTGCCTGCTACTTATAAATGTCAATAAAGGTCAAAATATTTAGAAGCAGAATCATTTTAGTGGCTTCCCCTTTCTCAGTGCGCGAGCCGCCTGCGAGGACCACACACAGGCACGGCGGAGGAGGGCTTGGATTTCAGAGCCCTCGCCTTCCCACCAAACTCTTCTCCAGAGCAGCCCAGAAGGGACAGAGCAGCTCCAGGGGATGGGAGGGAGGATGTGAACTGGCTGTGCTGGGCAGAGCAGGGCTGGGGCAGGCGAGGGCTGAGCGGACAGTGCGCGTCCAGGGAAAGGGCTCGCGTCTGATCCGTGCGCGAAACGACTCGAGGAAAAGCTGCCTGGTAACAGATTAAATACCAGTGGCAGCTTGGAAATGGGAATTAGTATGAATGCTGTTGTTTCTCTAGAGCAGTGGAAAACACAGAGGGTTCTCTGGGTTTTGCTTGCAGCCCCTGAGTTAACAAGGACAACCACTTATTCTCCCTTCATGGATTTGCTGATTGCGTGAGCAGATTCTTCCCACTGAAATTAATCAGTTTATGAGGGGGCAAGGGAGGGGACATTTGGCTTTGAAGAGTGCAGAGAATCTATTCCCAGAGGGATCTTTGATCTTTTTATGGTCTTTTGTTTCCAAAGTGTGTGTGTGTTTGTGTGTGTGTCCTGCAGGGGATTTGGAAATGAGAGCCGTGGGGACTGGACTTTTACACTCTAGAGTATTAGAATATGAATATATCCTCATTTCAATCCTTTCCCAAAGCATCCTCAAGAAGCTCAGGGTCTAATTTACTGTTCCATGAGGTCTCCATACAGGACAGGCGGGGGTGTTTCTGTGGGAGGACCCATCAGTGGTGCTTTGTTGTCTCTACAGGTGGAGATGGGGTGGCCAGGCAGCTTGTCAGGTTGAGCTGGGAACGGGAAACTGGTGATCCTCAGGTCTTTCCTTCTTTTGAGACTGAATTTGAGAGCTTTCAAAAGCCAGAAATGCTCTCCAAAGTCAGGAGATTTTGTTAAAGACCATAAGCTTAAAGCAGATAAGTCTGCTTTCAAAATTCATTGCTTCCCTTGTGGTTTTGGGCCATTGGACTCTTGTAGCTATTTTCTTCCAAACTTTTATCGTGTAATTGTGATGGTGAGAAACTTCTGATTAAAATCCCTGAAAACAGGGCACTCTGAAAATGGTTTCCATGATTTCAGGAGCTGCTAATTTACTAATAATACAGATAATTATCCCAGAGGAGCAACAGAACTGTTTGGCCAGCATACCGGCAAAATAATATATCTTTTGATATTAAAGACCCAAACATGAAATAAATAGTATTTTGAGACTTTTGAGATGAAGTTCATGTTGCTTCATCTTCCATAAACCCACTCATGATTTGACTGGGGGTGGTTCTGTGTACAGGTCCGTCTTAACAGCCAAATATACACAAATCAAGATAAACACTCAAGGAATTTCAACTTTCATTTTCATCTTAGAATTCCTCTGACGTGATTAGGGTTTGTCCTGATCCTTCTGATAGAATTCTGCCATCGCTCCTTAGGAATTCTTTCCACTGTTCCTTCCTCTTGTAATTCACGTAACCAGCAAATCAGTGCTGTTCCTTCTGTAGCCCTGTGCAGCAGTGACAGCTACAGCCACCAACAAATGGTGCTGCACATTCTCCTGCTGCTTTCTCAGCCTATGATTTGGATCCTTCAGCCTCCAAACTGCTCCACTGGGTGTCCTTTAATGTTGCATTATATTACTGAGGATGCATAGTCGATTCCATTGCTTCCATTTACTTTAGCAGTGATAAATGGCACAAGCTGTACCAGAAGTTCATAAATTTTCAGTGCTTTGCAGGCAACTGTTTCCCAGAGAAGTTTTCCAGTTGTTTGTTGCTTTGGGTCATGGAAAAAATTGCTTCCAGAAGCTTGGTTAATGAGTTTTAAAATGGGGTAAAATGCATGAATTCTTTATGTCCGAGAGGTACATCAGTGTCAGGTTTTTCCCTCTGTAGGAGCCGTCAATTCTGCACAGTTAATATTTAAAAGGGTTACAAGAATTCAGCAAAAAACCCCTGAACTCATACAACTTGCAGCTCACCTTTCCTCATTACTATGTGCTCCTAAAACCTTTCTGTTCAGCTGGAGGGGCGGGGTTGGGGCATCCTGGCCCAGAGGATCCCTGTGCACGGAAAGCTGAGGCAGTTGGAGTAAACCATGCCTTGGCCAGGCTGGTATTAATGAGTCTGTGTCATCCCTGTTCCCTGGTGTTCAGAGTATCCCACTGTGGAGCAAGTTGGAGGCTGTGTGTTGTGCTCTGGCAGCTCTTCCTTCACCAGGAATGATTTGGCCAGCCTGGGTGTTCCTGCTCCATCTGGCCAAGTGTTACCCACACTGAGGAAGCTGGGTCTGCCCAAGCCCACACCGTGCTTGTTGGAGGGGAGCTTAAACTGCCAGAGGGCAGGGTTGGATGGGATATTGGAAGAAATTCTTCCCTGTGAGAGTGGTGAGGGGCTGGGATGGAATTCGCAGAGGAGCTGTGGCTGCCCCATCCCTGGAAGTGTCCAGGCCAGGTTGGAGCAAGGTCTAGTGGAAGCTGTCCCTGCCCATGGGGTGGAACCAGGTGGGCTTTGAGGTCCCTTCCAACCCAAACCGTTCCACGATTCTGTGAATCCGGGATTGCTGGTGGCTCCGAGGAGGGAGGAGAGGGAGCGGTGCGAGGAGCCGGGAGCGGCCGCACGATGGCAGCGTGGGATCGGCACTGGGGCCGGGGGGAGCCGGGACCATCCCGGGGGGAACCGGGACCATCCAGGGGAACCGGGACCATCCAGGGGAACCAGGACCATCCAGGGAAACCGGGACCATCCCGGGGAACCGGGACCATCCAGGGAAACCGGGACCGTGCCGGGGCAGGGAGCGTCTGCAGCCGCAGCAGGGCACAAAACGCCTCTGTGTGAGCTAATCCTGAGCCTTGTGTTGTGTCCCCCCACGAGCAGGCATCAGGGTTATTTTAAATCAGGCTTTTTGACATTTTGCTTTCCTGTTTTATGGTTTCTCTTCCCCCGCAGCCCAGCCTTTGTGGTGGGAGAGGTGGAAGCCCAAGGTTAGGTCCTTGCAAACGGGAGCAAATGAGGCTGTCCCGGTTCGCAGAGACCGAGGGACCGCAGGACATCCCCAGAGCTTGGTGGGATGGCGGGTCTGGCCCGGCTGGAAAGGGAACACGCAGTAAGAACCCACGCGGGTGATGGGCAGCGAGGAAGATCTCTGCAAGTCTCTAGCAGAAATAACACATAACTAATATCAGATCCATCTGGAAGAGCGGCACAACCCCCCCGCCCCCATCCAGGCTTTCCTTTATTCCTTGCAAACTGGGCTTGCATTCTATACATGGGCCCTATTGTGCATTGTAGGGGATGGGCTCTCTCAAATGCCAGCGTCTTATGGCTTTCATTTGTTCCCAGACCTCCCACCAAGTGGCTGCTGATTGAAAACCTTTTTACTCTCCTGCCAGGTTTAGCAAAAAGGGCTTGGTGTACTCGGGCCTTTGATCTGTCTGGGATGAACATTTTCATTGAAAGAGCTGGGTGAGTCATTCCATATTTGACATGGAGCTATCTTGGAATACCTTGGGATTTGCCTTTTCAAGCTCTTTTATATATTTTTTTTATTTATTTATTATTTTTTGGGCTATAAATATTTTGCTCAGCGAGAAGCATGAAGCTCTTTTCTGGAAATGAAAGAGCCCTATTCCAAATAGGAAAAACACACTTAGCTAAGGTTTGTGCAGTGCATATTTAGTGGTAGAAGGTGCTGGGTTGGCCCTGCCTTGCTTTTCAATACAATATCCTGCAGTGTGAAATGAATGGCTGTATTTAGAGGTATCTGGAAGTGATGACTGATGTTTGGAGAAGTTACAAGGCTTTTCCTTTTCCACATGAACTCTCCAACCTGGCATTTCCACAGCAGTGAAATACTTCTGGGGCTGAGATCATCTGATTATTATTTCCTGTGTCATGTGCTGAATTTATTATTTTGTTGAATATTACAAAATATATTCTTGAGTTGCCTGAGTTTTGGATTCTTCGGCAAAGTTCACGGGCAGAACGGGGATATTGGACTGGCAAAAGTATTTCTTTCTCCTTGGGGGTTATTTAGTTGTGATTAGTGAATGAAAGTCCCAAAGGAAGGGGGGGAAGGAAGGGGAAAAATTCCTTAAAAATGCTGCTCAGATATTCTCCCAGCATATTATATAATCAGCTCCAGAAAAAATGAAAATTTGTAATTTTTGTGCTGAAAACTGGTAAAAGCCAGAAATTTAGACTTGTTTGCTTCAGTGTCCAATTATTTTCCTCTTCTCTTCTTTGGAAGAAGGAAACACATCTGTGCTAATCCAGGATTATTTCTGGTCACAGCAGAATCTGGGAATTGCAGAGGGCAATAATGGGTTCATTCCACGAATATCTTCATGGAGACTTTTTAATATTTTTTTTATACCTTTAGAAACCAAATCAGAACAGCCTAAAAATCTTAAACTGCCCAGAGAAGCTGTGGCTGCCCCAGCCCTGGAAGTGTCCAAGGCCAGGTTGGATGGGACTTGGAGCAACCTGGGCTGGTGGAAGGTGTCCCTGCCTGTGGCAGGGGGTGGCACTGGATGGTTTTTAAGGTCCCTTCAAACCCAAACCACTTTGAGATTCTATGAAAATCCAGTTAAAACTCTTCCAGTGAGCACCTGTTGCCACTCAGAGGGTGTGTGCACTCCTTACAACCCCAGTAAATATTAAATAAAGATATCAGAAATAGCGAGAGCCACCTCCCATCTCAATATTTCAGTTTAAAACTGGGGGTAATTCTCTAAAAACTGACTGAAATGCCACGTATGTCTCTTGAAATCTTGAGCTGCCTTGTGTGTTGCTCAAAGCAAGGCCTTCCAAACGGGGTGGGAGAAGAACTAACATGTTTAAACAAACAAATATAGGCACCTGGGTTGTTGCAATTTGTCTGTTTGTACCACCAGCCATATTCCTTCCTGCCTTGTTTTTGGAATATTGCACGGTATGTGGGGCTTCATTAAGGGCTATTTTGTCCTTTGGCTTTTTCCACACATGATTACACAGTAGCCATCCGTTCCCAACATCTGTGTTTATTAAAACCTTTCCAATAAATCTGTGCAGGGAGGAACTGTCCACGTTCCCTCCCGAGTTCTGTTTTTCTTTGTGATGAATTGGTTAAAGATTATCCAGCTGAGATGTTTGTTTTTAGCTGGGTCTTCAACATTACTCCCTATTCCCTCCCAAATTCGTTGGAAATGGAGATTGGATGGGCAGGCAGGGCCTCCAAACCCATCCAGGACACCAAGTGCAACCTTTTGGGGCAACCCCACAAATCAGGGAAGAGTTGCTGCAGCCAAGGTTTGTGTTTCACACCCCAGCTCTGCCTCCTGGAGGTGGCAAAGCCGGGTTGGATGGGGCTTGGAGCAACCTGGTCTAGTGGAAGGTGTCAGGGTGACCCAACCAGGACCACTTCCCAGTGAGAATATCCAAGGAACAACTTAGGGAATAAGCTCTTTAGCCCATGGTCATGGGTGGTGGCCGGTGCAGGTCCCACACTCCACACCAGCTCAGAAATGTCCTGGCACTGCTGCTCATCAGCACATGGTGCTGGCATTGTGTCCTCTGCGAGGCAGGGCCACTCTCAAGCAGATTTTTGGCCCTGTGGTTGCAGTCACATGAGGCTGAACGGCTCCAGTTGTGGTCGTGGAAACAAAGCCACCAACTGCCTCCGAGTTTGGGAGGGACTTTCTGAGGAAATGAGCAGCACAAACCACAGACAGCAGCCACGGGCAGCTGGGCCTTCTGGGCTGGACAACATCAAGTAACTCTCACTCCAAGCATGGTTTGGAGCACATGGGTTTGAGATTCCATAAGGGAGCAGGCTGGCAGTGAGTCCAGGTGATGCTGGGAGTCCAATCCTCCCAGGTGATGCCAGTCTGGGCAGAATCCTTAGTGTCCAACAGGTACCACCTGAAAACTTTAGAAGAGCTGACGAGGTGTTAGCAGGACACAGAAGTGTCCTGGAAGCCCCTGTGTGGGTGATAAATTTGGGGTAGCTCACCCTGTTCTGGGTACCTGTGGGGTCCAGGATTTCTGAAGACAACCTGGAGAACGGTGTGGATTTTGAAAGGCTTCCCAAGATCAGCTTTTCTTCAGTAAGGTAACAGCCCTTGAACTCTTGGGGTGCTTCTGCTCTCTGGTCTGTGGCACATTTAATACAGGCTAAATTCTTCAGCTGACAGGTCTCACCTGTCATCAGAACTATGTGTCTTCTGTGCAAGACTTGCAGAAACAGAGGCTGGTGCCCTCCCAGGTGTGAGGACATGGCTTTCTGAGGTGGTTTCTGTGTTTGTGTCTGTTTCTCTCTGTGAGTGTGGTCACACTTGAGGATCTGACTGGGTGCTGAGGGACTGGGACTGGGTTTGGAGTCAACAGTTCCTCGGCCTGAAAAGTTACACCGAGATTTACAAATCAGGGACTGGTCACCACAGATTTAGCTCAGTCAGATGGTGTTGGATCACAAGCCATACTTCTTTGGGGCTGAAAGCACCTCTGCTTTCTCCAGCTCATGCTCACCATGGAAGGGAAAAGACAAAATATAACCTACAGCCCCAAACATGCTCCTGTGTGTTGTCCATACCTCCAAACGAGGTATCCTGACACCACAGCTCTGCCCCTGTGCTGCCTGAAGAGATATTTAAGAAATTATTATTAATTTTCTCTTTCTGGTTCTCGGGCAAAGGATTTGTTCTCTTGTCACTTCCCCATCAATAAAACTGCAGTATTTTGTTTCTAATCCCAGGGAGAGGCAGTTTTCATGAGGAAATGTCTTGCTTTTCTCTGTGATGTGAAAATCAGACTTTCGAGGGCAGTATATCATCATCTCGAATTCCTAAAGCTCCCATTTTCCTGGAATAAATAGCCCTAAGTTGAAAGTTCCCTGGGTATTGACAAACAAACATTTTGCTGAGTTTCTCCTCCCAAGTCTCAGGAATTCAGTGGGAAAAAGGCTCAGGCCCTGCTTTGTGGCTGTAGGTTAGAGATGTTTTTATCTCTCAGCTCCCTTTAGGCTCCTTTGGGGGATTTTTATAAAATTGTTTTTCCCTCTCTTCTCAGTTGTGTTTTACATCCAAGTCCTGGTATTTTGGTTTAGCCCACAAACAACGTGAAGCCTCAGTTTTTCCTGCCAACCAGACTCTTCCCCAGCACCAATTATCCGGAAGGGAACTGCGGACGTAAAACCACACCAGAAGAGTTTGAAACCCATATAAAAGTAGTCGAATTTCTGATATATAAAAGAGTGTCTGCTTTGGTGTGTGTTGTCTTGGGGCCACCTTGTTTTAACCCGTGGCTGGTGACTAAATTGAGGCAGAGGTGCTGTCCATTAAACCACCTTCTTCCTCACGGTGCTCACTCTGGCAAACAGGAGGTTTAGTGCTTGTTGCTGAGGAGGAAAGAGCTTTCTAGAGCTTCTGTAGAACTTATTCCTGCTGTGGAAACCCAACTAGAGCTGAGGTTATGACCAGCTGTTTGTGTGCAGCTCTCCCATGCAATGCCCAGTGTGCTGATGTTTGGTTTCTAGGAGAATTTTTTTGGCCAAGAAGAGCCTTTGTTTAGAGTGATAAAAGTTTGTCTGACGTGTCTGGGCAGAGTTAGCAGTGCTGGCTGATGGGACACTCCTGCTGTGGAAGGCATTCCTGGACTGTCCCAGCTCACTGCCAAAACTCTTTCACCTGAACTGCCACTGATTGTGAGTTAAATGGGGTGGGTACAACCCACCTGCAGCAGGGGCTGGAGCTGCCTCAGGTGCTGAGATCTGCCAGGAGGAGTTAACACTTCACAGCACCAACCTTGCCCTGCCTGCCAAAGCTGCCTCTGGGAGCGCAGCCTGGCAGCACAAACATCAGGGGCTGCACAATAAGTGGCACTGGGGTCTCTCTGCTGTGCACCCAGGCCACAAGGCCACGGTTATTCCTCACTGTTTGTTTGTCCCTCAGCTGCAGGGAGCAGGGAAAACACAGGCAGGAAGGAGTTCAGTCCACACGTGCTCTGATATTTGCATTTTCTCCCCCAAAGTGTTTGCTACTGGGAGTCCCTGGGGACAGGATGCTGTTCTGTGTGGACTTCTGATCTGATGCAGGTTGATTGTTGGCCTGCTTTTAAATCCTTCAGGGCTGGCTTTTGGCCAGGCCTCCTAAGGCCTATATGAAGATAACAAATCAAAATGTCTTCCCCAAGGAGCAAACAATTTAAACACGAGACAAGAAAGACAGGGCAACAGAGACAGGCTGGGGAGTATTAAGAGCAAGTTTAAAATTTCCAGCTATTAATGAGAAAAGGGGCTTTCATTTTTCATCCAGCTCTGGGGAGGACATCTGAGGAGTTTGGATTTCAGTTTCACAGGCTGGGAAGCCACGCTGGCAGGGTTGTTGTTTATCTCTCCTGAGAAACAGCGTGTTTCAAGTTGATTCTCCCTCAAATAAAGGTTTTAAGAAAATATTTTGTTTGCTGCTTTCTCAGCTGTGCACAGCATTTGTCTTCATCCTATGCTGGTATAATATTATAATAGTTTCTTGTAAGTGCTGAGCCCTTGCTGCTGACAGCTGCTGAGAAATGATGCTGTCATGAATCATGCCTGCAAACACAGTTCTGTGATGTGCCCAGTTCTCAGCCCCCATAATTAACAGCCAATTACTTCCTCTCCGAGAAGCCAAAACTCCAGCAGATGAAAGAACCAGTGTTGTGGGAGCAGATGTGTTGTCTCAGTTCCTGTGTCCTTTACAAACATACAAACACTTGGTTCCATCCATGGGCAGGAGTTGGAAGTCCTGAAAACCACGCCTGGGTTTGGCCATCTGTGCTCCAAGCGAGGAAAGGGGAAGGAGGGAGGCAGGGAGGGAAGTTCTCTGCGGCTCTGGGACGATGTGGCTGCAACAGCAGCGCCACTCTGCAGTTCTCTGGCTGTTCCCTGAGGTCCCAGTGCTGTTTATTGATGGGGGGGTGCACATGTGTGAGAGCTGAGCGCTCCAGATGCCAAAACACCCCCCAGGAATGTTCCCAGTCCCTGGGCTGCAGCTTTTGTTCCACCAGGAGACCCAAAGCTGAGCCTTTTCCATCTGGAGTTGGTGTGGCAGAAACCACCGTGGTTTAGGAGACAGAGCTGGGGAATGGGAGCCAGGAACTCCTGACCAGAGCCTGCAGTCACTGATCTCCTGACTTTTCCCCCTCTTTATAGATTGGTCTTTGACAGAATTTCATTTGTGTTGGTTTACTCTTGTTTACAGGGCAGGAATCATTTCCTGGGAACAGATTAGAGCCCATAAAATATTCTTCAACTTTCTGCTTTCTCTTTCTTTCATCATTTGTTTTTTTCAGTTCTTGATTGAGCAACTAAACTGCTTGATGGGGTTCTTTGTCCTGACTGGGAATTTGTAAGTAGGAAGAGTTAAATCAGGATTTCCAAAGGAGTCTTTGCTCTGGGTGTTTCATTATTAATCTTCCACAAAGTCCTTGGTTTTCTCAACATAACATTCATTGTCAACATTCATATCAGGAGATGGATGCAGAAATAATAAGTATCCAAAAATAACTAAAGCCTTCTCTTTTATTTGCTTTATCATACCTTGTGTAAAGGTGGTGGTGCCACCACTATCCTTCCCACAAATATGGGATGGAATTTTAATTAAAATTATATAATAATCCCCAAACCATCAGAATAAAAGTGGAGGTGAATGCTGCTGAGGGAGATCAGTGTGTGTCATGAAGTGAGCATTCTTAAATCTTCTGCAGTATCTTTTAGCTCTGCATCTCTTCACAACTGCTACTGACTGTCTGGCTTTGGAGAAAGCTACTTTTCTGCCTCTGCTGCTCCCATAAAATGTGTTCAGAACATTTACAGGGAGGCTGGAGGAGTTAGTATTTCTATAATTCTCTAAACATTTGAAAATGTAAAATATTTGCAGATGTAGTGCCATATGCAACTCCATAACAAACTTTTATTCCTTGTATACTGAATTTCTGACTAGCAGGAGTCTCTTGGCTGGCTGCTCCTCAGCTGGGAGACTTGGAAATATTCTTTTTGGGGAGTGACTCATCCAGGCTGTGCTCCCAAGTCCCGGCTTTACCACCTCCCTCCCTGTTTTGTTGTTGTCTCAGCTCAAGAGTTGAGCAAAGCGAGGCTGCTCCTGTCTGAGCATCCCCTGTTCAGCTGCTTCCCTGCTTCCTGCTCTGGGAGCAGCACCAGTTGAGGATGGATCAAGGAACAGGCTCTCTTGCCTTCCAGCCTTTTGGAATCTGGAGCAAGGCTTTGCTGTGCAGTTGTAAAATCTCTGTGTGTGTCAGGAAGGCATTTGCTCACCTGCTGACCCTTCAGCCTCACCAAAACAGACGTTCATCATGGGTTTTTGTACTACTTTCCCCAGTACTTTCCTGAATCCTTGCCTCCTCCTCTCCCTCCCACCCCTCCTCCACAGGATTCTGAAGTTTTGTGGAGTTTGCCACGGCCTCTCCCCCTTTGGAGCTGCATAAAGCTGATGAAATACCCAACAGCTCATCAGTGTTGTCCGAGTGCATTTATGGAGCATGTGGCTTTCAAATCCAGGCTTTCTGGGCAGCACAACCTTCCCTCCATCTAATGAACAAATAGAATGTTCCTCCAAGAGAGGAATGCTCTGGATGAATGATTTTTGCTGTTGGGTTTGGGTGTTTTTGGGTTTTTTTTTCAGTTGATTGTTGGTTTACAGGAACAGCTCTGTGAGTCTTTGGTGAGAACTGGACCTTTTAAAGCCCATTTCTGAGAATCTTGTACCTGCAAAAGTCCCAGTGATCCCCCTGGGGGCCCCACTCCCAGGGGAAAGGGGCTCCTAGGGCAGAATTGCTGCTTTAAACCTTCTGCATCCCTGGCCTTTTAAAATCATTGTAATCAGTTTATTTTAGGACAAACTGTCCAATGACATCCTGGCCATTTAAAAAAAAAAAAAAAAAAGAAATCAACAGGAAATTCTGAATGTGAGTCATGCCTTTGTCTTGGTGTTTTTCAAGGATTTTTGGAATTTATTAAAAAAAAAAAAAAAGAGGAAAAAAAAGCCAGAAATCCTTGATGTTGACAGAAACAACTTCAGAAAGTCCATGTATTGGAATGCTCTGGAGCATTCAAACAAATCCCTGTTCCATGTTTTCACCTTTAAACCAAACATGGTCCTGGTTACAGGAGGGTGAAGCCTTCTCTTTGGTAACTGGTCAACAACTGCTTGTGATCACAGCCATTTCCATGATTTCAGGCAGGGAATCCTTCTGAACCACTCAAGGAATACCCGTGGCCTTTTTAACAAAAAAAAGCTGATATCCAAGTAGTATTTGAAGTTTTTCTGTAGTGAACTGTATAATTTTCCTTGCCCTCTTCATGCCTTTCATCAAGAAGCAAGAGAAATTAGACACGGGGATGGAGATGAAATCAGACAACCTGTGGTTGTCCTGAAAGACCTGAAATCCTTTCCAGGACTTTGGGGAAAAATCCTTGTTCTCAGCAGGGCATCCTGCGTTTTTTGTGTGAGATTGGGCTGCTAAATGTTACCCTCAAATGATGGACTGAGATGGAATAAATTCCAAAGAAAGGTGAGGCTGATTCAGACAGGGGGTGACCAAACTCCAGCCCTGAAAAACCAAGCCAGGCTCTGAGACTGCAGGGCTGTTGTAAGAACAACAAAAACTTCCAAGGGAAAAAGGGGTAATTAATGTAGCTCTTCTGGTCCTTCCTCTCCCAAGAGCAGCCTCGGGTGGAGGTGGCTGCACGTGTGTCCGTGGCCAAGGTACCACCAGATGGTGCTCAACAACGTGGAATGTTCTCCCGGGGCTTGGAGGGTTTGCATCCCCAGGGCTGCTGGTTCCAGCCCTGTCACTCAGCAGCTCTGTCACCCTCCCCTCCAGGGACTGCAGAGCCAGCCTGGGGGTTCTGGAAGCGCCTCTGCGTTAGTTTGCAGCAAGGATTTAAGGGAAAAAACACGTGGCTTGGGCAGAGGCCCAAGTCAGAGTGCTGGGATGGGACAGCAGTTCCACAAGCAGTGCTTCAGCAGAATAATAGAGGCTGGGTGTTGAGGGATCACCTTCTCCTGGTGATGAACGACGCACATGCTGAGCACCAGGGAACGTGGCAGAGCCTCTGCCTTGTGCTCCTGACACTTTTCCTCCAAAGCACCCGGATTACATTTGCTTTTGTACCTCTCCCACCACTTCATTCGCTGTGAGGTGGCTGGTGTGGGGCGAGGGGGCCTGTTCAGTGTGCACTGGGAAAATGTGTTTGATCAGGTCTGGTGCAGTTGCTTTGCAATGGGAACGTTCTTTCTCTTCAAACCCCTCCTGTATACTTGGAAAAGGAATCCTGTGGCCCGAGTCAAGTGAATTAATGTTTTGTAAAAGGAGGGTGTAATCATTTATTAGCATTGTGCTGGACAAAGTTCTTTGTCTCTGCAGGTTTGGCCGAGTGCCCAGACTCGGGCAGGCCCTGACTTTTGCTTGAGTCTCCCAGATAAACTCTCAATGAAACAAGGCTGGAGTTGCCCCAGCTGACACGGATCCAGTGAGCAAACCCTGTCAGGAGGAACGGGCTGGGGCAATGCCAAGCCCGGCAGAGATGGCAGAACCTGTTGGAGGTGTTTGTGGCGTGTGGGGTGAGGGGCAGGAGGGGTCTGTTTGCAGTGTGGATCCACCTTCTGCTCAGGTCTTACTGCTCCGCTCATCCCCGTGACCAGATCTGATTAGAAGGGTGGCTTTCTCTCATCCCCCCCTTTCCTATGGATATTGAATTTACTCCTGTCTAAATCCCAGCCCGTCCCTGGCTGGTTGTCAGCGCTTGGCTGCGGGTTGTGTTTCCTCCGGCCGCCCGCCTCAGGCTTTGTTTGAAACGCTCCAAGGGCAAGCCCTGGCAGCCTCAACACCCTTGGTCGGGGTGAGTGTCACTGCCTGCCTTTTCCCGGCCTAATCTCCTTAAAGGTTCATCGTAAAGCGCAGGAATGCGCTCTGGGATCTGACGCCGCTGCCTGACAAATATTTCCAGCGGGGCCACCGCTAAAGGAACCCAGGTGTGGTCTCGCCCTCGGTGCCTCTGCCAGAGCGCTGGGTCTGCGGAGAAACAAAGATAAATCGAGAGCTTAACCCGCTGGCTTCTCGGCAGAAAAAAGAAATTAAACTTCCACTCGTTCTGCTTTTGCTCATCCGTAATTCCCCGGGGTTTGGGGAGGGGGATCGTGTTTCACGGGGCTGGGATACACTTGATGTCTTTATGAAAAATGCCAACAATGTGTTGTTTCTGATGCTGCCTTTCCGTGCTCTTGAATTCAGCAGGGCGCTGGGAAGCCCGGTATTTACACCCAGGGAGCTTTAGACTGTTTCAGGCTTGAAAACAAACAGCTTAAGGAGATTAAATCACCTTGTTGAAATACGTTAATAATTTCTGTGATTAATCTTTATATTTTTTTTTCAACTGAGATAAATCTATCAGTCAGCATTCTAATTTAAAAATGAGTTGGAGAACAAAAGGAATAGTTCTAGAATTGTTTCAGTTTTGCTTCGGCACCAAAGGGGACACATTTTAGTCATTGGGGACATCTTGGGTTTTCTTCTTTTTTTTTTAAAGTGCCACCCTCTTTTTCTTAATATAACTTGTCACTTCCTTCTTTAGTCTTAGAGCCTACAATTAATAGATTTTGTTTTGTTGTGTTTGTTTCCTGAGATAGGATTGTATAGAGGGAAATGGGATGTTTGATGGAAACATAGGGAATCTTTCCAGCTCCTGTCCTGGTCATGAGCACAGGTCCTGCTGAATTATGTAATGTTCCTCTCTGGTTTAGTCATCTCCCTTGCATCCTCAGAGCAACTGCATGTCAGGAGCTGACATTCTGCTGTGGCAGAGCTGCCAGGGCAGGAATTCTCCTGAGCTCTGATGGGGCTCCTTGCAGGAGTCACCAGAGAGATGAAAGCAAGCCCAGTGCAAGGGGGAAATCTCTCCCTCTCTCTCTCACAGCAGCTGCTTTCCTTGTGCCAACCATTTTTAATTCTCACTTTAGGCTCTTCTCAACCCTTTCCCTGAACCTTCCAGCTGAAAAGGAGGGACAGAGGCAGCAAGAAGGGCTCCCTCCTTCCTCTCCCTCTTTGGTGTGGCTCTGAGAGATGAGGCTTCATGAGGGCAGTTGATAAACCTTTCCTTCCCCTCCATGTTTCTACCTCTGAGGAAATGGCTGTTTGTGTTTATGGAGCAAAACACTAGTTAAAAACACCCAGTGTGTCCAAGTTTGATCCCTCCACTGCCTTTCTGAGCTGCAGAAGGTTGTGGTCTTCTCATCCTTTGATCAGTCACTCTTCTGTCAGAGGCCTCATTTTCCTGAACTCTTCAGGTTTTATCCTTTGTGTGCCTGTGTGAGGTGAGCCTCCCCTGATGGCACTGGGAGGTCTCTGGCCCACGGAATATGGACACAAACCCCACCCAGGAATGCAGGTTTTAATGCCATCCTTTAGTCCAGCGACTTTCAGCAAGGAATTCCTTCCCTGAGACTCTCAGTCTGGGCTTGACATGAAAAACTGATTAAAGCAGTTGAAAAAATAGATCAGAGCTTTCCATTTTCCTCAGGTATCAGTTCCATTTTCCAGTGTCTGAAACCTGGTGAAATGCTAATTTTGGAAGTCTGAGGGGGAAACCCTTCCCTCCTGAGAGATACTCAGTCAAGTTGTGCTGCACGCTGGCCATTAGGATAGTTCATGTGTCAGCACGTGCTGCACTCACTTGTTCTGGATCCCTTGGGCAGCTGCCTTCAAATCAATATTAATTATGGACCACTAGACAGGAGCTAATCTGAAAGGAAGAGCAGGTTTCATTTAACAGCTGACTGATGGTTACTGTGAGTGGGGGGTTTGATTTAGTTCTGATTCCTTTTTTTCCCCGCTTTCCTTTTAAGAAATCTCCCTTGGCAGTACTGGAGCACTAATTGTATTTTGCTTGATCTATTAAATTAAAAATAAAAATTCAAAAATTCACCTTGTTTGCCATAAATTCAGAATTCCTGGCACCCTCCTGGTGGAGGCTCTGCAGGATCCATCAGCGCAGAAGTTCAGCTCCAGCCCCTGATGCCTTCGGAGAGCTCACCCCTGGGTAACATTTTTATTCCTTCTGGCAACTGTCCAGCGAACAACAGAGGAACCTGAGGAAAGTGGCTTTGAAATGTGTGTTTATTGCATTGTCATGGTGCCAGAAGGAGCTGCTCGTCTGGAATTCCGAACGACTGCTCCTCGGAGCCGTCTGACTTTCTGGGGAGGGATCTGGAACAGCCGTGAGCCGGATGCTCTGCTGGGGTGGCTGAGGCTGGCAGGTCATTTCTGACAGGGTTGGATGTGTTCTGTCTTCCCTGGGAGTGTCTGCTGGAAGATACCTGGTTTTTAGATGGTTTAGCAGCGATTCTGTGGGCGATCGGTGACGTTGAGGATGTTGGAGGTGTGTTTGTTATTGTAAAATCAGGGAAGAATAGGAATCAAATTAACCATAGAATCATAGAGTTGTCAAGGTTGGAAAAGACCTTTGAGATCATCAATTCCAACTGTCAGCCCAGCACCACCACCATGGCCAGCATCAAACCACGTCCTCAAGTGCCCCACGCAACACTTCCACCGTTTCCCTGGGCAGCTGTTCCAGTGCTTGGCAACACAGCTGGTAACATGAAAACACTCAGGGAACTGGAAGAGGGGGTTGGCAAGTCCTTCAGAAGGTCTTCTAGTCCCTTCCCATGCTCTGCTACACCAACATCACTCTGGACAGCTGTTTGTCCATTCCCAAACCTCCCATGGTCAGCTCTTGGCCTCCCCAGCTGGACCACTCCAGGCTTTCACCCAGTGTCTGAAGGGCGAGGATTTTTCATATTTTAGCCCTGAAACTCCAGAACCAAACCCATGAGAAGCCCAACTAGTGCTTCTGCTGATGAGTTCAAGGAAAAAATTACAGGGCAATAAGGTATTTCCATCTTGTTTCTGGCCAGCACCTCAAATCCAGCTCATGCCCGGCAGTGGGGGCAACTGGAAGTTGTCTCTGTGCAGTTGGAAGTGCTGATATTTAGAATTTTTCTGCTCTGAGTTGGTTCCTGGATTTGCAGAGAACCAAGTGTTACTTGATCTGTGTAGGGTATCACTGATAGCCCACGTTGCTGCAGCTCTGGGGCCTCTCAGCCCTGCCCTCCTGCTTCTCCTGACTGCTGGAATGGCTGTGAATTTTGGGCCTCCTTTTGATAGGTTACAATATCTATTGATCAACATTCTTGGGTCTTCCCTCATCGCTGTAACTCGCTGGAGCCCCCGAGCTGGAAGAAGACTCTGTCAACTCTGGCTGTAAGCTGAGCCATCGGGGCTGTGAATAGGGCTGGCATTTTATTTGTTGGGTCAAGACTCTTGGATTTCCAGCTTTTGCTTTGGAATGGCAAGCCATGAAACACTACCCTGGCCTGGCTGCCCCTGGGGAAGGGAGGGCTGCAGTGGGGCAGGGGTCAATCTCATGGTGGAGGTGGCCCAACCACAGCTGCATTTGGGCTTTTAAAGGAAGGAGGGTCTTCCTGGAGCTCAGCCCAGGGTTCTCCGTGCCAGGGAAGGAATATCTGAAGGAGTCACAAGGGAGGGACAATCCCTGCAGCTCCTCTCTTGCCATCGCCGTACAACCAACCTTTATCCTCGTTCCATGTCGGGGCTTTGCATCTCTGAGCTTGAAAAATCCCAAAGGAAAACCTTTAAAAAGTCATTTCAGTCTTACTGAAGGCAGGGCTGAATTTTGGGGGTTCCATTTTAGGCAGCAAACTGTAAACACTTTGAAAATCTCAAAGCTTTGGATGGCACTGTGAACACAGTTTCAGAGCACTGGGGTTTGGTTTTTATTCGTTTGATTTTCATTCAGAATCACGGGATAGCCTGAGTTGGAAGAGACCCACAAGGACCATCAAAGTCCAGCTCAGGAATTACTTCCTTGCTTGTTTTGCCATCTCTGTCAATGGGAATGAGTGCTCTCCCTGAGAGAATTCCCATTAACATACAGATTTCTTTGAAAATGGGGGGAAAATGAAACAATGTGAACACCACCAAGGAATGCTTATCTTCTCATTCTCAGTGCCTTAGGAAATATCCCTGGGGAAGCTGTGGGAGGGAGACTTTAAAGTCTCCAGACATTTAGATTAGGGAATTGAAGAATTTAGGGAAGTCTGAAACTTATCAAAAAGAATTGGAATGGGCATCATGTGCTTCTCATACTCAAGCATTTCTAAACATGGGGGCAAGTTACTCATTAGTGCATATCAAAAACCTCCTTTAAAATTAATCTTTGTTATCATTTCATGGTCCACTTTCTCATATCTCATGGTCCTTAGCTGAAAACACACACAATTGGGAGCAGAAGTGACTTCCCTTTCTGAAAGGGCTGCTGCAAAAATAAAAGTTCTGTTCTTCCACTGGTGCAAGCACAGAAATAAGTACAATTGAAACATGAAAGCAATAAACAAACATTCACAGCTTGGACTGCTCTTTTATTTTTGTTAAAAAAAAAAAAAAAAGAAGTTTCAAACAAACTAGGCAACACTCCAGGAAATGATTCTTAGTGTTTTAAATATATTGTTTTAAATTTAGGTGATCCTTCACTTTATTAAGCGGGTGGGGGGTTAAGGAACATTGTTGTAGGTTACCTGTTTATAAACTCTGCCTCCAGAAATAACTGAGGGGTACAATTCACAGCAGCGCTATCAGAACACAGATCATCTGAATCAAAGCTTACAGCTGAAATCCTTGTTTACCATTTTAACTCAACCTCACTTACTGTGTTTCTATTCAGATAAAGATGTAAATAAGAGAGAGAAAAGAGATTGTTGGGGGCCGGATGTGAACCGAGATGCACAGACCTTTTGCAGTGCTTTGTGTCCCGCTTTTGACCTTTGCTGGGGCAAATGCCTGCCTGGGATTTGTGAGAACCCCAACAGTGTGACATTACAGTCACTGAGGGAGTCAGGAACATATAAAAGTACAACCAGGGTTTCTGCACATCCTCCTGCACACCCAGTCGTGTGAGTTGTCCACTCAGCCCATGGATCTGCAGACTCTGCAGGATATTTGCATTCTTTACATGTTAAACTCTGGCTTTTTCCTTGAATTCTTCCATTAGCAGAGCATTTTACATTCCTCTGACAACTGCAGTTTAACATATATTATACATAAATCTGGATTTATTGGAAGTGTCTTTACTTATTTTTCAGCTTCTTTCAGGACATTTATTGGAGGAGATGTGTTTGGCCTGGCGGGCTGGGCTGCCAGGCTGGGCTGCAGCACAACTGGGGCTTGTGTAGGACTGTTTTCTGGAGAGGACATCTCTCTGGAGAAGCAGGATTGTCTCCACTAAAGGTTCACTGTCTGGCACAGCCCAGCACAAGCCTCCAAACCCCCCGAGACGGAGCCACTGCAGGACCGTGAGACACAAGGCCACAATTCTCTGCCCTTCTGGGAGAATTTTTGGCCTGGGCCAGCACTTCATTTTGGGGTTTGGCTCAGCGGTGGGACTGGAGCTGCTCTCTAATTTCTGGATGTCAGATGGTGAGCTGGTGGTTGGATGTTTGCTGTGTGGACGTGTTGCTGTAGTTTAATGGGAGGCTGTCAGTGAAAACAAGAGGAGGGAGACAAGACACCCAAATTCCTGGTGCTCTCTGGGACAGTGGCAGGACTGGTGGCTTGGAGGAGTCTGGCTCAACCTCAGACTGTCTTTGTAGAGCTGCTGTGGCTGGGTGAGCAGGAATTCAAAGAACAAAGGAAGTCTGCTGAGGTTGCAAGGGACTCCCTTTCTCCAGAAATTTGGAACTGTGAGAGAGCCAAGGTGACACAGGTGCCAACTGGAATGCTCTGGAGGAACCAGGAGTGCTCAGTCTGCACTAAAGGTGTGGCAGGGCACGCAAAGTAGGGGCATGTTTAGTTTGGTTGGGTTTTTTGCTCTTTAAAAAAGCCTTTCCCATAATCTTGTCTGACTGGAAACCAAAGGCTGTGTCCTAAAATGAAGCATTGCTCTTCTTCTCATCCTCTGCAAATGCAGGTCCCAAATTCCAGTGGGGAATATGGTTTCCATGCACAGCACTGCACTGCACAACGTGCTCCGATGCTCCAAAAACCACACAATTTCCAAAGAAAAGACTTCAGGAAATACTTTGGAGGGGGAATATGAATGGAATAATTATGCAGTTGGTACAAAATGAGCTGAGATCAACCAAGCAGTGGCTGAAGCCTGGCAGGAAGAGGAATGATTTTTCCCTGACATCACTATTACAAGCAACTCCCTGGCTCTCCCAAAACCGACTCTGTAATTTGGATCTGCTTTTGAACACTTGGGAAGTCCCTCTGACTTCAGTGGAATTTCCTCAGGTGTGTCTTAAGCACATGTTTAATTTTTCATATTGTGGCCCCTGGTGTTCGGCCTCTGATTTGTCACTGAAGTTGTGACCTCTAAATTAACTTTATTTTAGCTGTGTCAAGGCTTTGCTGTAGAGAAGGACTTTAACAGAGGGGACTAATTGGTGCTAAATGTAGGGAACAGTCTCTTGAGACAGGTTTGTGCTTCATCCTGGAGCTTTGTTACCCTGTTGTGGCATGATATGAGATCTGCATTGTGAGGTCTTTGTTGTACAAACCAGCATCTTACCAGCCATTCTTGTGCTTCAATTTCTGTATCTCCTTAATTTAGCACAGCAAAAAAACCCATCTGTGAAAGAAACATCAGGTGAGGCGTCTGATAATGTGGCAGATCTGATTCAAGTAGCTCTTTGCAGACATTGTGAGCTGGTTTTTCGTAGGCCTGTGCTGCTGGAAGTCTTTCACTTGTTCCACAGAATGCAAATTAAATGACACTATTTATAGGCCATTGAATGCTCCTGGATTTTTGGTTTTGCAGATTAGCCCCCAACAGTTCCAAACTGCCTCATCCTCAGCCTGCAGGACTGAGACACTTGATACATCTGCTGAGAGAGAGGAGTCACCCTGTGGGTGTCCAGCCCAGCTCCAGGTATCTTCATCCTTCCTGGGACACCACCATGCAGGAGGGGTTCAAAACAGGGCCTGCAGAGCCTGTTGCAGCCCAGGCAGCCTCAGCTGGCATTCCAGAGTGTCTGAGTGCCATGGGAACATGAAAGACCCTGGTGTGAGCTTTTCCTAAAAGCTGCCCAATGGAGCTGAAGGCTTGGTCCAGTGCCCTTTGGCAAGCGTTGAGGTGGGAGCATGATTTACCCCCTTGCAGTGATACTGAAGCTGTAACCTATATCTACAAATTAAAGCCAAGGATTTATGACCCTTGGAATATTTTACCCATGCCTCTGAACTGCCAAGTGTAACTATTCTGGGCTGTAACCCAAAACACAGTTTACTGAAATTCCACTGCTTTAATGATGCCTTTTTTTTTTTTTCCTATAGAAAACAATATGAAACGTTCTGCCATCCCAGCATAATTACATTCTGCATCTGGAATTTGTTGATGTTTCCTTTTGCTGCTCATACACATTCAATTCAGTGGAATGGTTGGTGAATGCTGTCCTATCCTAAATCTTGGTCGCTGCGGGTTGTTACAGCTCCTGCATTACAAAAGAGGACTGTTGGCTGGTGAATTCCAGTGGTTACTGTGTGGAAGGAGCACTGTCCTGTCCTTTTTCCAAGGGGATTTGAAGAAGTAGGTCACTCAGGCTGAAATGTGTCTTGGGGACGAAGGTGAAACCATTTGTGTGGCTGTCACTCGAGATGGTCCATGTCCCGTGTGCACATCGAGCTTCCTGCAGCTCTCAGTCAGCAGGGATGCTGGAATTAGAATGGAAAAGGCACCTAAATCCACACTTGGCAGGGGCAGGAGTGTGGATGTCTTGCAAAACCTTTGGTGGTTGCTGTGGCTACTGGAAGAGCAGGAAGATGCTACAGCTCCTTGCTTGCCATAAGGAGATCCCTGCTCTTCTTGCTGCCAGTGGGCTTTGGCCAGGGCTGAGAAAAGAGCTGTTTCTGCACCAGAATTGGTGCTCAGTCACCAGGGGGGAGCTGCTGCTTGTTCTCTGTCTCCAGATTTAATCATGTGATCGTGGATATCGGGAGTTCTTTCATGCCAGGATGATCTGTGGACTGGGAAGGGTAAAGGAGGCCCAGCTGGCAGGGCCAGGGCACTAAAGCCTTGGAGTTGTGGAATTCTCTCACAAGGCAGTGGCAGGTGCTCAGGTTGAGCTCTGGAGGGGGCAGAGGGAGTCCACAAACGTGGCCTTGGTGGGGTTCACAGACAGTCCCCTTGCCTCTGGATCCTGCTCTGGTGGGCAGAGCAAGGGGATGTTTTCCAGATGTTTGGAGGGATGTGTTTCTGAAATAATTTTGCAGGAAAACAAACTGCCACATGAAAGGACAGCAGTGCCAGGAAAGTAAAGGAGAATGACAGGCATTACCAGAGCTTAATCCTTCCCTTCTTCTCTTCTCTTGTTTTGAGAAGTGGGAACTTTGCCTTGTGCTAAACCTGGAGCTTTACATGTCATCTCCTGGTGGATTTGCATCAGATGGGTTTAAGCAGGTTGAGCCCAGGCTGTCCCAGTACAGCCTCTCTGTGTCTCCACTGTTGGGGATGCCACAGAAACAGCTGGATTGGGAATATGTCTGTATTTTGTTTCTTTTTTTGTTAGCCACATCCCCAAAAGTGTCCCAAGATGAGGATGGGATGAAGCAGTGCAGGGAATGGGAGATCATTAGACACCCAGAGTCACAGCAAGCCTGATGACTCAATCTTAGAGCAAGTTTTGTTTGAACAGGAGAAAAAATATGGGAGCAAAAGGGATTGGATGCAATTCCATGGATGCTTGCATAGATTTCAGCTTCCTGCAGCTCTAAAGGATTCTCCAGCCCACTGAGCTCCAGTGAAATTAGGCTGGCCTGAGGTGGGGCCGTGTGTGAAGGGCATTTTCTCTGGAACACATTAACCCAGTGTGCTCATCAGCTGCAAACAAGCAGAGTCAGAAAGCCCGGGCTGCTTCCTGCCTTTTGCCTGTGACGTTCCGTGGTTTCAGGGCTTGCCATGTGTGTGTCTTTCAGCATTTCACAATGAAGATCCCTTTCAACCAGGGCTGTTCTGAAAGCAGTTTTTGGCAGAGTTCAGCTCCTGCCTGAGAGCTCAGGTTGGGTGAGCTCTGCTTGGCTCTGTCTGTCAGCAGCAAACACTTCAGGCTGAGCGCCCAGGCCCTGCCGTGCCCCCGGGCTGTGTGTGTGAGAGCAGGGTGCTGAAAGGTGAGGGAGGCACACTGCAATGCCTGCAGTGAAACCCAGGGGAAGAAAAGCACCTTCAACTTCCATTGTGCTTTTAGGAAACCTGGAGGGTCCTTCAGAATTCCCTGCTCAGCGATAAGTGCTGCCCTTTCCTTCCAGAGTTTAATCAGAGCTGCCTGTCCAGCAGCAACACCCACAAGAGAACAAACCCAGGTAAACACATCCATCCCTCTGCAGTCATAGCTTGTCCTCCCACATCAGCATTTTAGTGATACCCTTGTAGCTCATCAGCATTAAACAAATGCCAGAATCTCACCCTGGTTGCAAAGGAAGGGAATTTGGGGGGAGCACAAAGCACAAAGCCAGGCTGAGAACTGAGAAGCTCCAGCCCACAGGTCACCACAGCCCCTCATCTTGTCTGTGAATTTATAAACAACCATTTTAAACCACAGTAACATTTTTGTGTGGTTTCTCCCGTCCTATTGGAAGGCTGTGCCAGAATCTTTCTGCACCTTTTTCTCATTTCTCGCAGAAATTTATTAAGGGCTGGCTTGGCGCCACTGCTTGTTGTGCAAATGCTTTCCTTCACGTTGGATGGCTCTTCCTGCTGTTGCCCTTCAGATTTCTCTGCTGAGAGCTGTGTGTGCCTCCCCTCAGCCTCCCTTCTGCTGCCTCTTAAAGGTGCACCTCTGCAGAGCCTGAGGGGGCGGTGCAGGGAATTCCAGCTGTGTGGAATGGTCCCGAAAGCTGGCCGTGCTGGGGTGCTTTGTGCCCAGGGGCATTACAGGTGTGTTCCCACCTGCCTCAGCTCAGCCAGCTGCAGTCACTGGAGGATGGAAATGCTGGAGTTGTGTCCTGAAGCTGCTCCTGCCCTGTCCCCTTGGTGTCTCTTTGAGGCAGCTCATCCCCAGCCCCGCTGCCCTTCCGAGGTTCCGAGCCCCGAGTGTGATCCCAGAGCAAGGCTTGGCTCAGCTCTCACACTTCAGCAAAGCAGCACCTGCTTGGTGTGGTGTAAAACATGGGGGTTACTGAAGTGAAACAGCGTATCTTCCCATTCCTAAATGCACTGACCAGCTGGGGAGTTTCCAGGAATAATTCCTGCATCTCAGTTCAGGGCTTGCTTCACAATTCCACAGGACAACAGTGCAGCCATTCCCTTGAGTGTCACAGGGAAAGGCTTTCCTTGTGTGCTCTGCAAGCACTGGTCACAACAACACTGAGCAACAGTTCCACGTCAGTGCAGGTTAGCAGGAGTTCATGTGGCTGAGCCTGGAAGCTGCTCCTCTGTGTGCCTGACAGCTTTATTGCTGCAGGGACAGGGAGGAGCTGCTTCAATAGGCTCAACCACTAGCACAAGATTTGTCTTTATGGTCTTAACAGGGCTTATCTGTAATTCCTGGCTGTGCAATCTTTGAAAACTATAATGTTCCAGATGGGGATTTTTAAAATTTTCTTTCCTATTTTTCTAGCATGGGGTTTATTTTTAAATAAAGACGTTCTGAGCCAGGACGGGGTCATTTTATAACTCTTTTTTATTTTCCCCTTCAGCTCTTTGAGTGAAACTGCAGATTTGACACAGTTGCTTTGTTTTATCAGTCTGTGGCAATTGCATTGAATTATTCAATTTGAAAGATTGCCTCAGCAGTGCAAAGAGCTGGAATATTTCATTGTGAGCTGAAGGAGTTTTGCTGTGATTCCCTCCCCTGATCATGGTTCCTACCTGGCCAGGGCTGCACTAATCTAGAGATTGCTCAGTCAGCTTTTATTGTTAATTGAGTAATTTGCATGTTCTGACTGAGCATTTGCAGTCACAGTTTGCATCGTGAAATACTTGATTTTAATTTCTGATCCAGCCTGCTTCCCCTCTGGAGCTGGGAATGAGTGGGACACACTTGTACTCCTGTGATGGGAGGGGAGAACCCATGTCAGGGATGGGATTCTTCTCTGGAAAACATGTCTGGAAGCAAAGGAAAGATCTCTGCCTGAAGAGATCCTGTCCTCAAACCTCCCATTTGGAAAGGGCACCAAGTGGGCTGAACCTGGTGGGACTTGAGCATGTCCCCATCCACAGAGATCCAAGCATTCCCTGGGAACACAAGGGGTGTCTGACGCTGCAAAAAGTGAGCCTGGGCTGCAAAGGAGCTTTCTTTGGAAGCCTGGCCATGAATCTCAGCATCACTTCCTTGTGCTTTTACAGCTCCACTCAGATTTCACCCCCAGAAGAAGAGCAGAGTGCATGCCATGGATAACTGCAAAAATCAGAATAGAACCCCCATTTAATCAAATGCTGACACAGCTGGGATGCGTCAAGTAGCTATAATGTGTTTATAGGTAACCAAGTATTTGTTAGCAGGCTCTAGGAATGCTTGGAGGCCACTGTGGGCACCTTGGTGGTTCTGGGCTGTCTGGAGAAAGGTGACCTGAAAGTTCTGTGTTCTCACCAGGGGAAAACTTTCAAGTTCTCCAAGGTCCCTGGTACCTGAAACGTTTGCAACTGAGCAGTTTCTGTGCAAAAGGAGGGTTGGGTTTTCCCAGCTGGCAGTGCTGGTCTCAGAGGGGCTGCTCCAAAGTGTGGGAGAAGCAGGAGAAAGGGAAGGTTGCACAACTCCTCTGAAGGGAGATTTTAGGTTTTTGTGAATGTCAGTGGGGAAAATGCATTTCTGCTTTACAAAAAGTCCAGGCAGAGAAGGAGGAACGATCTCAGCCAGGACTTGTTCTGATGTCCTGTTCCCACACAGTTAAACCCTCTGTGAAGCAGCAGCTCCCACTGGGAGAGGGGGAGGAAGATGATGGGGAGAACGTTCTGTCCTGCTTGTGCTTTGTTTCTGGAGACCAAAGAAGTGCAGTGTGACCTTAATTGTGTGAACTGGGGAGCTTCTACATCTTTTTCAAATTCCAGCTATCAAATCCTTGGTGTATTCATGTCTTTTTAGACTGGGGGAACTTCACAGGGAGGTGCTGAGTCTCCTTCCACACCCTGGCTCTGCAGGGGCTCAGACATACTCCAGAGCCATTATGGTCTTGGAATACAGTTAAACCCTTTAAAAATAACACTCTGGACTTCTTGTTTTCTTCCTCTTCCAATAGCAGAGCCATCAGTGCTGTAGCCAAATAAATACAGTCCTTCTACCCCATGAGCAGGCCCTGCTTTTGAGAGATGATGTTCTCACAAATGGCAGCAGACTTTTCAAAATTAAAAACCTCTGGCCATTTTCTTTTTATTTATACTCCTCTGTTAACAAGGGCCTTGCTTGATTGCTTTTAAATGTTGTGTTTCTGGAATGAAAATAGAATACTGGCTTACTATTTCAGCTTAGGAGAAGGCTTTGCATGTGAACAATTGGGATGTTGGGCCTTACTCTGGCACCCAAATTTTTGCTTGCTCTGAGCTCCTGTGTGGCTCTTGACTTGTCCAAAAGGAACTTTCAGCTATCTTAAGGACCAGGTCTATCAGTTTTTTCCACTGACCTGTTTTTTTAACTGTCCTAAGGAGTAAAGTCAGAGTCTCCACCAAGTGAAATCTGGTTTTTGCTCTGGGCTACGTTCTGCTTTTGCGTGTCTGCAAGTAGTTTCGAGGTGGAGTTTTTTCTGAGATGGGATCTGCAGGACCAGCTATAAATAAAACACAGATACCTGCATTCCTATTCTGCTTCCAGATCTTCAACTTGTCCTGAAAATTAAGGGCTGTTTGGGTTTTTTTGTCCCTGAAAAGCCTGAAATGAGGACTGAGGTACAAACACGCATCAGATGGGACAAAGCCAACAATTTTCCCTCTGTGCTGAAAAGAGTTAGAAAGAACCTCGTCCAAAGCTTTTAATTGTTATTTAAAAGGTCCATCTCTACTTTACTCACAATTAGTGTCTAAAATTGTCAGCTCAGATGGTGTAGCTGCAGCTTCTTGGGTCAGAAATGCTTTCTGTTTTCTCTCCAGCTGGTTTCCTGCAAAGGGCTGAATTATTCTAGCTTTTATGGGTCATTGTTAAACGTGGCAGGAAGGGTCATTGTTACAAATGTTTTCAGAACTTTGATAACCAGTTTATCAACTGATTCACATGTTTAATCAGTTAATAGGTTTTCCTTTTCGGTGCATGGGAATTTCTTTGTTTATCTTAACTGAGTTGCTGTTTCTACAGTGGAAAGAACTGTAGTTGACTGATAATCTTTTCAAATATGTGGAGTTTGCTCTTGTGATGGAAGTTACATGAACAGATCCTGCACTTTTACTCCCAAGTCTGTATCCATAGGGGATAATCTACCAGAATAAGGGAATGGAACCCGAAAATGGTCGGCTATTCCAGGGGTACAGACTGTGGAGCCATAGTAATTAGGCAGTTTATGGGTGTTTAAAAGAGGAATAGATGCTTTTGAGAAGGGCCAAACATCTGTGGTTCCTCCCATACCTTGTCAAGAACTTTTTCCCAACACACTTTATCACTGAAAGAGCCAAAGTGTCAAATGTTTGGCATGAAACACCTCCAGGGGCTGCAACCCTCTGCCTGTCTGGGACAGGGTTAGGGTTAGGGTCCTAGGGCTGCACCACCTTCCTGCTGGAAAAGCTTCTCCTCAACTCTGATCTGAGCCTGCTAAGACAGTTTGTGATATTGCCCTTGTTTCAAACGAGAAGTTTGGGTCTGTCATCACTCTAATTTCCCTTCAAGTAAGGGAATTATGCTCTGTGCTCTCAGATAACCTGAAATGACATCCCCATCTCCCCGTCAGACCCCAGGGCCAGGCTCAGACGAAGCCCCTCTCTTGCTGAGAACACGCTCTTGGCTCGTGTTCAGCTCGAGGAGGGCTTTTTCTGCCATCCCCATTGTAAGGAGGCCCAGTCTGCCCCCGTGTTTATAAACAAACGTGAGGCCAAGCAGAACTGTAAACTTTATTTTGCTTTTTAAAAAAAAAATAAATGGGATGATGTTTGCTTTCTGTGTAAAGAGCGACTTGGCATGAAATAACACACGATAATAATGTCGCAGAATTTGAGTTTACATAACATTTATCTGCCTTGAAATTGCAGATAGTTGCAGAGCCTGCAAGCCTCTGTTGGGTTTGTAAGACTGAATTCATGGAGTCAGCAGCTTCTGGGAGCTGGCAGCGTGTGTGCACATGTGAGGAGGGGTTAGCAGCTTGTTTGATGTGTCTGGTTTCTTTTTGGGGATATTCATTCCTGTTGCTGCATGGAGACTGGATGGCCTTTTAATGGTCCCTTCCAGCCCAAACTGTTCCACGAGTCTGTGAAATGGAGTGAATTCTGTCCTGCTGAGAGAGCACTGGGAATGCTGATGGAGAGCCATGGCTGGAAGACACACTGGGCCTGGATATGTTCCATGGGAAGGACTGTGTGGAACCTGCCATTGCAGGGGTGTAAAGCCAGGGAGGGGCTGCACTGCCATCCAAAGGGACCCACCTTGCCAGCTGAAG
>JAWWES010000018.1:1923113-1968871 GCA_035583135.1 Lophotriccus pileatus | reverse complement strand
AAAATGCTTCTTACACCTCATAAAGGTCTCTGGAAACTTAACTCCCTTTGCATTTCCAGAACTGCCCTCTGGCTGTGTGGGAGACACTGGTTTTTGTGGCAGAACTGTGCAGGAGATCAGGAGCTCACCAAATCCTGGTGGTCTCAGAGCTGCTGGTGAGGGTGGGAGGCTCTGAGGGTGCCTGGCTGGGCTGCACCTCTGGCTGGCCAGAGGGCTCAGAGCTGTCAGGATGACACAGAAAAGTCAAACAGCATCCAAACAGGCAAATGCTCAACACATTGATAGTATTTTTATTTTAAATTATAATGAAGGGGAGAATAATTGAGCGAGTGTGTTGTGGTGGGAGCCAGCCAGCCTGGGCTTTGCTCGTATCTGAACTAGGCTGTTGAGAGAGGTTCTAAATCCATCCTGAAAGTTCCACTGTGCCCAGTTTCAGTTAGTGGGGACAGGATTGGGCCCTCTGTTACTTTTTTATGTGGTGTTATAAATGACTTTCCCATCTTTCCAAAGCCATTATTGAAACTTTTCAAAGCACGTTGTGAAATCGTCGTGTGCATTGCTGAAACTACTTGTCCATATGTACAACAGGGTAATACAATATATGTGTTTTCCCTTTTTGTTTGGCTTTTGCCAAACTAAAAAATCTTTCCTCCCCTTCCCACTTGGACTTTTTTCCAGGTAAAATGATGGCAGATGTCCTCAGCTCAGTTCCACAGAACATATTGCTTGCTGGAATAACCAATTTAGCTCTCTGCCCTTTTACTGTAAACTTGGGTTTGTTTTTTATGCATTTGTGATTTCCTTTAAACCATTTATAAACAGGTTGGAAATACCATTTCATGACTCTATTAATAATCAGAGCTCTTTATATGGGGTTTTAGGGACCTTTCTGTCTAGTAGGAACAACTGTATGGTAAACAAACATCTCCAAACTCTTCCTGCTGCACAAATATTCACTGCATTGTTTTGTTATTCCTTGGAGCATTCTGCCTTTAGTCAAAATATTATAGTCAGGGATTGCAATGCTAATTGTCATTTGCAGGAAGGTATTCTTCTTTTTATTCCTCTAGGGTACAAAAAGAAGTCATTTTTGCAACAGCATTCAAGTTGCATAAAAAAATATCAAATGTCACTGGGCACTTGTGAGAGTTGGGGTTTTGATGCCAGAGCCAGAAGGCTGGTTTGCCTGATCCAGCAGAGCCAAGACAGGGATTCACTGCCTTGGACTTGGTGGGACCTCCAGAGGTCCCTTTATACCTAAATTATTCCATGATTCTGGAAGGTTCCTCTCCTTCACCCCCCCCGTGTCCCCTGTGCTGCTCTGGCACTTGGGCTGCTGGAAAAGAGGATTTGTGGAGGTTCAGCGTGCCCAGTGAAGGGCTGGGAAAGGATAAATCTGGGCTGTGTGAGGGGAGGTGCTGCTGGAAGAGAGGAGAGGTGTGGGATGGCCCTTGGGCTTTGCTCCTTTAGTGGTGTCACCAGAGACATGATCTCCAAGTAATGAAGGAGTTGAGCAGCAATGAACATGCTTTTAGTGCTTTCTTCCCTCTGAATGTAAAATTCAGGCACCTGCCACTCAGTTATGTCATCAGTGATAACCTGTTCATGAACTGTCCTGGCTTTTTTTTGCTTTCACCTGCTAAAATAAATGGCATTTATTAAAAAAAAAATCTCAGTCACAATAACACCAAACCCGTATTGTTTTAGGGCATAAATCCCCCACTTCAGTTGCAGGGGCCTGTCAGTGAATTTCTGACACCAAGTTATGTTATTTAATGAGTGCTATTAGGTAGTTCTGTCACTTAATAGGATTGAGGGTTGGAAATGCCATGTAATATCACTTCACTGGGGGAAAAAATCAACAAACAGCCCTCACTAAAAGCCCTTTGAAGTTGGCAAGACCTGCTGTCACCTCAGAGGAACCTGCAGGGCTGTTTTCACCGGGCTGGAGCTCCCTTGGAGGGGAGGCAACAGTTACTCTTGGCAAATTACAGTAGGAGCACTCAAAAAAATTGTCCCACCGTCTGACTGGGAGTGGTGGAACAGAGGAGCTGTGGCAAAAGGCTCTTTGTAGCTTGTGTCCATAATCATCTCTGGCTCCAGGAATCTTCTCTGGGAGAACAAACCCCAGCTACAAGTGCTGCTGAAGGGCCAGAGGGAGGAAATATCCTCCACTGAGGGGCCTGTAAGAGCACTCTGGGACTGCACATGGTTGGTGGCACTGCTCTGTTGGCATCCAGGCAGTCAAATTCTCACTTGGGTGCTGCCCAGAGTGGAGCAAATGTCCCCCTGCAGCAGCTGGGCAGCTTGAGTGGGTTAAAACCAGGAGAGTTAGATTCCTTTGGAAAATTCAATGGGAAAAGGTGTTTTGCTTTCCCCATTAGTTTCACTTCGAAGTCCCTGTGAAGGTTCTGGGATTAAACACCTTGGTGGTACCATGGTGAGGAGTTCAGGGCTTTCCTCAGCTGGGCTTCGTGCGTTTACAGGCTGGGCACTGGGGGAGAGGAGGAGTCTGTGTTCCCTAAATTTGGAGTTTCCCAGGGATACTGCACTGTGTTAGACACGTGGGATGCAGTCCTTATCTCCTGGCACCTGTGTGCAGTGGCAAATAAACTCCTGGGTCACTTGGAATAAGGGGGAGGTCCGTTTTATCCAGACCGGTCGTACCGGTTTGCTTCTGCCAGATCTACCAAATTGGGGGCTGAAATGAAAAACGGGGAAATGTGTGTAATAATGTGCAATAAAATAGCAATTAAAGGCATTCAGACTTTATAAAACAGGGCTGTGCAGGGCGGGTGATCACATGTGAGCCCATGTAAGGGCCCTGTTCCCCAGGACAAGGTACATTCCAGGAGTGAAATACAACTTCCCTGCCGGCCCTGACACAAGTCTCTCTCACTTCAGAGCAGTCAGGATTTCATCACAAATCCCACTGAGCCCATTTCAGGCTCCACAGAGTGGAAATGAAAAAACCCTGTACAATGCATTCAGTGTTTCCAAAGGGATCTGGGAGCTGGGAAGTGGATGTTCTTTGGTCCTAAGCTGTGCTTTGGGGGTTAAGATACACTCAGCTTCTTCCTGTAACAAATCAGATTTGTCACAACTTGAAAAAGTGCTGATAGAGACCTAGGGAGAAGTTGAGTCCTTGACAAAACTTCATGAAATAATACCAGTGGCAATGCTTGGGAAGTGAATTGGACTGCAATATCCTTATTTCTTCCCTCTTTTTTTCAACTGCTTTCCAAAGCCTGTGGCAAATTTTGGCAATAAAACTGGATCTAGGGATTGAGGGTCTTCCAAAGAGTGGACTTGGTGCACTTCATTTCAGATGCTTCAGTTGTGCAGATCTTCAGGTGTGTTTTTTGTCCAAGTTGCTGTGTGGCTGTTGATTAGGAGGAGTCCAGTTCACAGCATTTCCAAGTGGGAATTTGTGACTTGAAGAGAAAGTGGCTTATGCAAAAAAATGACTTTATCAGGAGCATGAAGGCTGTGCTCTGTTGCAGCTGAAGACACCCAAGCTGCACAAAAATTGTCCCGTGGGTCAAAACGAAGTGTGTGTGGAGAGAGGGACAGTGAAGTGCCAGGGCTGGGATCCTCAGGATGAAGAAGGTTTGCAAGTGCAGGTCTGTTTTTGGACCTTGAGCTCTGAATAGAAATGCCCAGCAAAGCCCTGCTGGGATGGGTCATTTTGGGAAGAATCCAAACATGACTTGGGCAAACTTTCTGTGTTCAGAAAGCTGCCTAGGTCCCTGGTTTAAAACAGAGCCTGCTTTTAGGGATTTTCTGTGGAAAGAAGCGCAGTGTCTAATCTCAGTCTGAAATTGTTGCACGAACAGCTCCACTACAGGGATATCCAGATTAAACATCCACTTATTCCCTTGGATTGATTTATTTTTGCATCCATGGACCCCTGAAATCTTGAGGGCAAGCAGTTTCTCACTGGGAAAGATGTTTATACAAAGGATAAGGTGCAGAAATGAGTGAAGGGTGATGTTTGTGTTGCCTCAGGGGCGGCTGCACTGACAGAGTTAACACTCAGCACATCACCCAGAGCCAGCACACACCTTCTGCTCCCTTAGACACTGGCCAGTGATATTTTGACACTTATTTTGGTTCTTTCATGAGAGAAAGCAGTTAGTTTTGTCCAGTAAATCAAAAACACAGCCATGTGAAGCCTCACCCTGAGGTGAGTGCCTGGATAAAACGTGTTCCAGTTGTGAAACACGTGTTGCTAAGGAGCTGGGCTTTCAGAGTCCTTTGTGAAACATCATCCCTGGACACCAGAGCCCCTGACACGGTGTCAGAGCCTGCACAGTGTGAGGGACTCTCCCCTCCTGCGTGGGAAGGGCACGAGGGGGAGCCGTCCCTCAGCGAGCGGCAGCGTCGAACCGTGCCTGGGGCTGAGCTCTGCCGAGCCTTCCTTCCCTGCCTCATCCTTTCCTTCCCTGCCTCATCCTAGAAAACCATTCCTGGCATTTCAATGGGGCTTTTAAAGTGTGGCAGGAGCTGATGTAGCAGAGCAGACCAGTGGGAATCTGGGAGAAGGGAATAGAGGTGTATTCTCTTTCTTACGTGAATGAACAAAAGGTCTAGAGCCAAGCACTCCTAAACACCAGTTATTTTCTCTTGAATTCCCAAATTTCCAGTGTTAAAGCATTTTTCTCTTGGAGTCTTCTATTCCTTAGAAACATATTTTGCTTTGGAAAAAGAGGTAAAATGCCCAGAGTGTAAAATACACTTCTGCTGCCTCTGTCCCACTGGTACCTCCGTGACAACTCCATGATCACATCGTGCACCAGGGACAACATCCAGCCTGGACAGAGTCTGGATTATTCTGGGCTTCAACACGTGCTGGACACAGGAGAACATGCTCTGCTCAGACAGATGCATCCAAAAAGCCACTCTGAAGCTGCATGGGAGCTATTTCTCAGCTACAGTGACACTGGGATAGTTCCCAGCAATGGAAGTCAGGACAGACCTGTGAAGATTTCCCCCTAAGGATCCAGGAGGGAGCTGTGCTAAGGAAGGAGTGCTGGGAAGTTCAAAAGCCTTCTTCTTTCCCCAAAAAGATGTGCTCCCTGCCCCGCTCCCCATGCCAGGGTGTGAGTGCAGCTCTTCCAGGGGGGAGCTGCGGTGCATTAGCATTTCTTTCCATGAGCACAGGCTGGCAGAGACAGGTTTCTTCCCATTGCCCTGTATCTGCATGAGAACAGCCTTCAGGAAGAAGAGGAGACACCACAGATTCATATGCAGGAGCCTCGGTGTGGGAACCCCGAGCGGCTGCTCCGCAGGTTTTGGATGAATTCCCAGCTTTCGGGTGTTTCAGTTCCTGGGATGTCCTGGTGCAGAGGTGGAGGTGATTTATGGTCTGTGTGTCGGGAAGCAGCACTCGTGTAAAAGGTATTTCCTAGATGACCAGGAAATCTGGAGCCTTCTGGGACTTCTGGGTGGAAGAACTTTAGATATTAATTTATGTTTTCTTATGAGTAAGAGGGCAATGCTCCTACTACTGCTTGTGTCCTAAGTAGGAAATATTTACATTTAGGAAGCATTTACACTTTGGAAGGCTTTTATTTCTTATATTCTGCATAAAAGAAATTCAACAATGAATTTGAACCTCCATCTCCTCCCAGACATCCCTGACCATTGATACATCCCTATCAATGGACTGGCTTTGATTTTAAAGGATAAGTGACTCATCTTTTCAGTTGTGCTGTAAGAGCCAGGTTCTGGCTACTCAAAATCCAGCCCTGCTTCCAGCTGCTGCTGCGTGGAGTGGATGGGTGGCAGAGAGAGACCCCGAGCAGAGGAGAGCTTTTCCTAATCCCAGAGCCATTAGGCTGAGCCTCCTGGGTCCCTTCCAGCCTGCCTGCGTGAGATTTCCTCTGGAGTTGCAATGGGATTAGATATTCATCTTCCCTTCCTGTCCCAAACTGTTGGTTAGTGTTGATGTGTCCTCTCCACCCATTGCCACGTTCCAGCACAGTGGTGGGGGAGCCAGTCCTATGTCTGTGCTGGGATTTTTAAGCTCTGGGAGAGGTTTAACCCTTTGTCTCCATTGAAATCACTGGGATGTTTGCATCTTAATCTCTAAGTGTCTTTGAGAATTCCAGTGCTGCTGGAAAGGCTGAGCTCAGGAGCAGCTCTGGCCCCACTTCCACCCTGTTCCCTCTGCAAGGTGCAGAGTGAGTATTTAGAATCTCTTTGGGAATGCCTGCAACAATTAGGGTTAATTTTTCTCTGGAAATTCAAGTGGCAGAAGTGTTTCCTAAATGGCTATTGTTTTCCAGAAGGGCCAGATTTCTTGTGCTGTTGCCTTTTTTAATCCTTGGAGATACAATATATACATCCACCACACTTGGTTATCCAGAGAGATGTATTTGTGTTTGCCTGCTTAATGCAGACTCATTACTTTGCCAGGAAAGTCCTTTGTTGACACAAAAAGGCACTGGGGAAATACAATATTTTTTTCTTACAATAAAATCTTGGATTCGTAGAAGATGTTTCTTGTTGGTAAAGCAAAAATAAAGAACCCAGAAGCACCTGCATGAAGTTCACAGCTTCTAGTACAGTACCTGTGTCATAGCACAGGGGGCTGTGGCCACACAGTGAGGAACATGGTAAAGATCTAATGGCAGGACAGCTGAGTGACTTGGAAAAACTTTTAATACTCTTTGTCGGAGCTTAAATGGGTCTTCCTGTCCTTGGACAGGTTTTCCAACTCTGCTCAAAGCCAGAGTAAAGGCTGTGCTTTTAACATCGTTTGGGAAATGTTCCCCTAACACAGAGTCATAGAATCCTAAAATAGTTGGGTTGGAAGGGACCTTAAAGCCCATTCAGTCCCACCCCCTTCCACTGTCCCAGGTTGCTCCAAGCCCCATCCAGCCCAGCCTTGGACACTTCCAGGGATGGAACAGCCCCAGTCAGGTATCCCAGCTCAGATTGGAGCACTGGAGTGCTGAGGAGGATGTGAGGAGTGTGTGATGACCAGTGCCCAGGGTCAGAGCCCCTTTTCCCCTGACTCAGTACCCTGGCTTGGAAGGATCCACATGGATATAGTGCCCACACTGTTCTGGAGCTGAGCGTGCTCAACTTACAGAGAACGAACACCCTGCCTGCCAGAATTCCATAAATTCCACCGGTTTCCTCTAGACTAAACCTCATATTCAGGAGGTGGGATTACCTCATGGTCCCCTCTGCACCTGGGAGCACAGGGGGCCAGCCCAGAGCCAGAGCCAGCAGGACCTGGCACGGCTTCGCTGCTCCGGAGCGCGCGGGGCACGAGGTCAGGGGGAGGGCACACGGGGTTTGGTTTGGGGCAGCTCAGCCCCTCCAGCCCTGCCCAAAACGAGGTCTGCCTGCCCAAAATGAGGTGCTGCTGTGGGGCTGCCCCAGCCCTGCTCCCTGCCCACAGCTCTGCCTGTTCACAGCAAGGTGAGACAGGAGGGTTTCTGCAGGGAGGGGCAGCAGGGGCAGGTGGACATTAATGACCTGACCAGGCCAACTTTGTTAGTGACAAGAAGTGCCTTTTTGGGCCAAGCAGGGATTTTCACAGTCCTTTTTTTTTGTTTGTGTTCACATCGGTGGATAGATTTTAAATTGGAATAACCCTTTGGGAAAAACAAGAGCCCGTTTTCCTTTCATTAAATAAAATTTACTGTCTTTCTCCACTTCTCTAAGTTCTTACAGGCAAAGCCATGATTGCTCTTCCGTGGAGCTGAAAGCTGACCTATGACAAGGACCCTTATGTTTGCATTCTTATCTGCTCTGTTGTTGCAAGGCACGTTGAGCTGAGTGATGTCAGAGTTTTGGGACATCCTCCTTCCCTCTGCTCTTTTCCACGGTCCCTCTAGTGTTGCCTACCTTGGCAAGCCAGAATATTTTTACATAATTGACTAAATTAGCCCAGTCAAACAAGAGATTGTGCAATGAACTGAATATTCAGGCTTTCTTCTAGAAGAATGAAGATACACATGTTCACTTTTAGTTACAGCTTTCCTTTAGTCACCTGCCAAACACTTGACTTGCTTTATATCAAGAAGAAACTTATATCACTTGATAAAGAAATGACATCATTAATACAATAATAACAAATCATTTCTATGTAAATCAGTGGACCTTCCACCTGGATCATTTTAATGATTGCCCTCCAGCTCACTCTTTCTATCAAACAGCATTTAATTCTGATTATTTTGGTCTCGATGAAGGAAACAAATAGGACAGGAATCCAAAGAAATCAGGTGTTGTGTTGCCCCTTTTCAGGTTCTTGCAGTTTTGTTAAAGGTTTGTCATTTTAATGTGGGTTTTTTTTCCTGAGTTTTTGAGGTTTGGAATCCAAAGTATTCCTTCATCATTGTTACCATTTTGCAGTAGCCAAATTGTTTTATGCTCTCTATAGAAAAGCATAAACATCTCTCACAGTGCTCAAGCTGTCTCTTCAATAAAATGTGAGGTTTGTAGGATGACCTGAAGTCAGGTGGAATTTGGCTTGATGGACTACAACCAGTGGGGAGAGTTACCTGTCAGCTGGGACTGGAACTGAGTCTTCTGAGCTCTTTTCCTGCCTCTGCCTTCAAGTCACTGCCTGGATGTTGTAATTTAATTAACTTTTTATCATTTGCCTGCAAAACAGGGATGAATATTTTACCCTCACAAAGGAGCGTTAAGGAACTTAATTAAACCGTGCCTTTAAAGTAAGTTCCTTAATCCACTACAAAAGCTCAGTGTCCTGACATATATCACAGGAATTTCATACTCCAGGAGCATTTAAGGGAATGTGCTTTGGAAAAGGCCTTTCTGTGCATCTCCACTCGGGGCAGGAGTTTGTGTCAACTCACTGCTTTGAGTCAGAAACTTCAACACAGTAGTTAATATCTTTTTGTGTCTGAAAGCCAGAGCTCCCCAATTAGCAATAATGTGCAGGTGATCATTAAATTGATTCTAGATCCTGCATTTAGTGAAGTCTGAGCTGCCTGGTCACAGCTGATATTTTAGGGACAGGCGGCGAGGAGCTAAGATTGTTTTAAAAAGGGATGATTTAGTCCTGCAGGAATGCAGCCATCCAAAAATTACCTCTGATAGATGGGGAAAAAATGCTTCATTCCTCCAGAACGGAGCCTCTGCAGTGGCTCCCTGTGATCCACATAACACATGTCAAAAACCGAGTTGACGTGGACCAAGACTTGGCAGGTTTTAGTGCCAAAGCATCGGCCCTGCCGTGCTGGGAGAGGTGCTGGGGCTGAGGTGATAATTTATGGCTACCTGTAACCTCCTGGAAATAGAAACCATTCATGTTCTCTCCGGGGAAGTGAGAAGTGACCAGACAAGGTGAGTTCAGCCAAACCAAGGCTTCATATAACTTTTCAGAAGACAAACGCTCTCTGGTGCTGCCATTAGCGGTGGTGTGGGCTCTTAGGAAGGGTTTGCCTTTAGGTTGGATTTATTTAAGTATTGTTTGCTTGTGTAATTCCAGAAACTGGCAGTTTGTAAGAGCTGAAATCGAGTTTTAACGCTGGCGCTTCGATTCTGTTTATTTAGAGCTTTAAAAAAGCCTCAGAAGCAGCCCCAGCCAGGGCAGTGCTGGGCAGTGGGTTCCTGCACTCCCAAGGGGTGGCTTGCTGATAATTCCAAATGTGTGTGATCCCGAAATCATCAGTCACTGAGGGTATCTGTCACTGTCAGGGTTCCTGCAGACACTCTCCTCGCCCCACCCTGTGGTTTGGCTGTGCTCTGCCCTTCCCTGGAGTGCTCCTGCCCTGCTCAGGGAGGTGCTGGCAGGGACCACACTGGGGATGCTGCTCCCCATCCTCAGCCCCTGGGAGCTGTGGGGAATCCTGGGAACACCCCGTGCCTTGGGAAAAAACCTGAGGCCTTGTGACACTGGCACTGAGCCACCTGCCAGCTCTGGAGTCTTCCAGGAGCAGGTCTGAGGCTTCTGTGAGATCAGATCCACTGGGGCTGCTGGAAAGGAGGAATCCTCAGTCTCCTCCTTCAAAGATTTATTATTCCCACAGCTGGTGGTATAAATAATTCAAGTGTTATTGCCTGCCTGCAGTCACAGGCTGAAGTGAACAGATCCAGGTTGAGAATCTCGGTCCACGTCTCCCTGTTCCTCAAAGCTGGTTTATTCCTGTGCTGAGATTAAGGATTGCCCGTGAAATTCTCTTAATTCTGTGGGTGCTGATGTCTGATTTTGATCTGAGCTGTTCTCTGCTCTGCCTCTTGGTCTGCATGTGCTGCTTGTCTTTGCACATCTGCAGAGTTGTACACTATTATTCATGGAAGTTCTTCCTTACCCTCCTGAAGGGGACAGATTATTCTCTTCCTTATAGAGAATAATCCAATACAGCTTTAGATATCCCTGAAACTCAGCTCATTAATTCCATTGTGCTTAACCAGTGAGGAAATCTTTACTGTTTCCCAGTTCTTTGTGGTTTATTAACTTCTCTACTGTGGACCAGCAGCTTCAAGTCTTCTCTCCCTCTTTTTTTTTTAAAATAAAAGGTTTCTTTTTTTGTAACTGTTAAGCAATTCCACCTGGAGATGTGAAAACTTCACAGGCTATAAAGCTTCCATCCTGCAAATCTCCCTATCCAATATGAAAAACATCTAAAGGAGGGGAGGCACTGCTGAAATATTTTGAGTTATGTTTAGGAATGAGCACAGGGATCGGATTTATTCAACAAAATGGCCTTTGTGGTTTTAGGAACTGCCCAGTGAATGAATCTGGATGCAATGGAAGTATGGAAACTAGCTTTGACCAGGTGGTGGGAGGAAAGAACTTCTTTAAAACTGTAAGGAGGGTTAAAACCACGTGGAAAAGACCTTAAAAGCAGAGGGGCCAGTGGGCTCTGCCACTGCCTGGTGTCGGTGGTGGGAGTCCTCCTCTCCCACTGATGACCTTTGAGAAGAGGCTTTTCCTTGCAAAGGGGAAACATCTGTTTCTCCTGTAAGTTAATACTCAACCCAAGATACACAGCAGAAGTAACCTACCCAAAATAGGATGGAGGCAAAGACTGGAGGGATTGGTCTGTGCATCACAGTGCGAGCAAGACGGTTCCGTGAAACCAAGGAGAAGAACTTCGATTTGGGTTGAAATACATGTGCAAGAAGTAGTTTCAGAGTATCCTAATTCATAAAACAGACTTATAGATGTGCTTGGTGAGCAATGAAAACCCAAGTCTGATGTCACAGGAGTGAAAAGGAGCATGTGAGTGCACAGTTACATCACTGGAATATCCCCCTGTCTTTGCTGAAGTGTAGGCAGCAGCATGTGGAGCTTTGTGGAGCTTTATGCCTTCAAGGAAAAGCTTATAACTTGTTTTCCTTCGTGTTGCCATAACACTTTGTATCTTAGCAATAAAAATTGGGTAAATTTAGTGTTATCACAAGAAATTTGTGCTCCAGAGATTTACTGTTCCACTCCTACAGTGCCTTTAAACCCCACGTCAGGAGCAGGACAGCAATTCCTGGCCTGTGTTAGGACCAATTTACCTCATTTCCTCTGCTGCAGCAAAGTGAGATTGAAGAGGTTAGAAAAATAACAAACATCAAACCAGGAGGAAAACCATTGCCAGTGCTTGTGTGTGACACTGCAGGGCCAGCCCAAAGGTGCTGAGGGCAAATCCTCCTGCTTTTGGACAAGACCCTGCTTCACTCCAGCTTGTCACCGTTGTCACGTCTCATCTGGGTGTCTTTTAGCATGAAATAAAATATTGCTGCATTAAAGACCAAAAAAAAAAAAAATTGTGGAAAATGCACTCATCTGTGTCCCTCGCTTGTGCCAAAGGATTTTTCATTCCCACCTCGGCTCTAATTCGAAATGTGTTAAATAAAAATCTCCAGGAGAGGAGCCAGAATAGATGGGCATGTTGAGGTCAGCACCCACTTGGCACTGCCACAGGCCTCGTCTCTAATTACTAAAGAAACAGTGAGTTAGTGAGTTAAAACACCCAGTGACTGGGATCTAAATCATTCCCCCTCTGGACCCTGGCCTGAAATAAAAAGGGCTTTTCATTAGCGTGGCGCAGATTTAGTGTCGTGGGACAGAGTTTGTGCTCTGGAGGAAGTGTGGTCAATGGGCCATTAAGTTTGGAAACAGGAGGCATCTTCTAATCTCGGCACTGCTGACAATAAATATGGGGGAATGGCTCAATATGGATTCATGGCAGCCGGGAGCAAACTGGGATTCGTGATCCTAGGAGTGCACAGCGCTCTCAGGATGGAGGCATCGTTTGCAGGTCCCGAAGGAAATCTTTCCTTTCAGCCCTGGAAGATGAGAAACCGACTGGGAGCTCTAACAGGGCTGTAGATTGAATGGCAATTACTCGTGGGGTGGGATTTGCTTTTCCCCCCGTGGGAAAATCAAAATGTTAAAATTAGAAAGCGGTTCCTGAATTTCGGCGGTTTCCCGTTTAAAAACAAGGTAACAAACCAACCTCCAAAGGGAGATTTACACCTTCTGAAAGCCTTCAGGGTGTGAAGGGAAGCCTCCACAGCTGGGCAGAGCAGCACAGGGATCCTTGGAAGCAGGGAGGGACAGGGATGGCTCGGTTCAGGGTCACTGGGTGTGTGAATCCCACGGAAGAGCTTTGGGGTGGCACTTTTGGGCTGGCATTTGAGGTCGTTCTGCCTCCACAACTCCATCTGAGCAGTTGGAGCTTGTCTGTGTGTGTCAGGTGGGCTGCAGGAGCCCTGGAGCCTCAATCCCACCTGTCTCCCCAGGTGTCCATCCTGGCTAAAAGAATCCACATGGAAAAGAACTGCTCGTTCCAAGAGCTCTGCGTTTCCAGCACATTAGTTCTTCTTTCTTCCCCACGTGGCCAAGGTCATCCTTGCAGCAAAGCTGTGAAAGCTCTAATCTGGAGATCAAATGATTCATTTCTCATATGTTTTCATGATTTTCATCAGTTTTTTACCTGAATGCTTCTCTGAGTGGGGTTTTTTTGCAGTGTCTCCAATCAAAAGGGATTTTTTTAACCACCATTTAAAGGTGTCAGTTGGTAGCTGGGGTTTTGTTTTGTAGGATAAATACATTAGAAATAAATGAAGTGAACAAAGATGCCTAGGCTGAAACAGCTAGAATCTGAATTTTGGGAATTTGTGTCCTCAGTCAGTTTAAAACAGTGTTAAACTCTATGTTCCTCTTCAGAGACAGCTGAGGTTTAAATGACTGTAAACAATTCAGTAGAAACACTTGATTGGAAGTTCATAATCCTAATGTTGAAAGTAATCAACAACTAATGAGTTGGAAATAGTCCTTTACAAACCAAGCAAGGGTAGTAGGATTGCTGCAAGTGAATGCTCCAATTTCTTTGCCTTGAAGGAACTAAAAATGCCATTTTATGGGCAGTTCATCCATTCTCCACCTTGGAGAAATCCCAGCCTGTCCAAGGCTGGGACCTCACCGAGCCCATCCCTTGCACCACATGGTCCAAACTCTGGGATATCTGGATGTTCCTCTGGATTCACTGCTCCTTACTCTATCAGGCACACTGCAAGCATCAAAAGCTTTATATATATGTATATATTTATTTATTTATATTTTATATATTTATATATATGCATGCAGAGGCACACTGAGGGGGGGTGGATATATATGTGGACATAGAAAAGAGAAAAGAAAGCTGCAGCTCCATCACTTTATGATTATTTCTGTGAGTTATTTAACTCTCAAAGAATGCAGAACTGCTACTCTTAAATGACTTAAAGTCTGCTTTTGCTCAGGCCTGGCTTGGCCTGGCAGCCCTCCCTCTCTAGGTATGGCCCTGGGGAGGGCTGTGCTCACTGTGAGCCTGTGATGCCAACAGGTACAACGTTGCTCTCCGCCTCTGGGTGAGTGCACTGAGAGGAATTAGAACACAATAACATCCCATCTGCCCCCAAACTATTGAAACCTGTGCCCAAATAAGTGACTGAAAGCAGCTGTGGGAACGGCGCACCTCTTTGGTGACTGCCCTTGCTGTCACAGTTACAACCAGCTGCAGCAGAGGAGGTTCTCAGTACCTCTATTATACACTCAGCCTTCTTCAAAGTGTGTCAAGGTTGTTTTTCATATACTTGAGCCTCTCAGGTTGTGCCACACGGCTGAAGCAGTTTGAAAGCAGAGCTGTAATGCATGAGCTGGGCAGCTGTTCTAACAAAGTCTCCTGGACTTTGCCCGTTTTAAACAGTTTTCAGTCAGGAAAACAGTGGTGCTGATGGGAATTCAAAATCTGAAGGCAGGAGGGTTTGTCTAAGTGAGGGCTAAGCTGGAGGGAAGAGCCAAAATTTGCAGGCAAAAATTTTGCTTGGCTGCATGGAATGGCACCTGGAATCCTGTCCTAGAGAAAAATACAGGACACTGGCTCTCCCAGCCAGGCCTGCAGAACTCCTGGGGTGCTGGAAGGCACAACACAGCCCATGGAGCAGGGCAGGGCTGCTGCTCAGTCCCAGCTTTGAGTTCTGGAAGTGGATTCCCCTTCAGAATGTTTCCATGCTCGGGAGCTGATCAGAGGAGTTTGGTTTGGTCCTGGCCGAAAAGATGAGGTGAATGTTTTTGAGGCAGTTCTAGAACTGGGAACAAGAGAAAGACAAAAACTGCCGTTCAGAAATGAAGGTTGTTGGCTGTTTCCAGCTTCCCATGTGCACCAGGGTCACCTGCATCCCTGGCAGGGGGGTGAGCACTGCCTGGTGTCCTCATTCCCAAAGTGTTGTGGGAGCCTGAGGAAAGGCTGCAGCCTCCTCTGCATCTCCCACCTGGCACGTGTCCTAGGAAAAGATGAACTTGGGGAACATCCTTGGCTGAGGAAAAGACTGAGAGGGGCTGTGAGAGCTGCCTGAGGGCTGCCTGCTGATCCTTCAGGTTTTGGAACAACAAATTCACCTTCAAAGTTTGAAAGCTGAGAGTGGGTTTCAACCCAGGGTGTTTCAATGCTTGCACGGAAAACAATTTTCTGCTCCCAGTATTGATATGTTTGGAGCTCTGTGCAAAGAGTTAAGTTATTGTATATTTTAGTTTTTTAATTGACTCCATATCTGCTGGCAGCAGAATAGACATTGATCTGTTTTTTTCCTTTGCTTTATTTAGGAAAATACAGCACAGAGTGTTTACTCTGCCTCCATACAGCATTGCTTTGGAGGGTGAAAGTGAGGGCGAGACCACAGTGAAGAATTCCCTCATTGTCAATTTTAAAGGCTTCATAATAAATGGTAGGCTTTTTTGGATGGGAATCAGAAATGTTTTCATGACAGTGTTTTGCTTAACTTTTTATATTCAGAGGGGACTTTCTAAACTCTTTTGAGTTTGCTGGTTTGCTGGTTTAAACATCTCCCTCTGGCCACCAACTACTTGATCAAATTGCTGCAGTGACACTGGGCCTGACAGCTACTCAGAAGGGATTTGAAAGCTCAGATTGGTGAGTGGAAACTAAAATTTAGTGGCAACAGGCATCATTCCCTGTGACAGCACCCAGGCTGCCTTTCAGCGGGAGAGGGTGAGGAACTGGACCCGTAATTCCTCACGGAGAGGGGCAGAACTGTCTCTGCACTGGAGTTTTGACTGAGAAAGGCCTGGAGCACTTGAGTCCATCTTTGGAAGGAAATATGAAGGAATTGATGCCCAGAACTGAGCTAGTCCATATATTCCATGATTTGCCTTGGGCCAGGCCAAAAACATGAATTAGTGGCACTTGGTGCCTTGTGACTTTCCAGCACAGTTCCCGTAGCTGGGAAGCTGTGTCCTCCCAGGACCCTTAGCAAGAGCTTCCTGGTCCCTGGAAAGGAGCAATGCCTTGTGTTGCAGAGGGACTGGGAGCACAACAGGATCATACTGATGTTTTCCACGTTCCCCTGGGCTTGAGACCGTGTTGGCTCACGGGTCACTCTCAGCTCCAGCTTTGCCAGCAGCCCTTTCAAGGGTTATTCTTGCTTCCCTCTGAAAACTCTCCAGGCCCTCTGTTTGTTTTTCCTCTTGCTGTATTTTTTTTTCAGTGGAGTGCTTTGTTCCTGGAGGTCTCCCTGCCTGCTGCAGCCTCCCCTGTGAGTGTTGCATCCAGGCAGCTGGCGCTGTATCGCCCGTGAGCTGTGCTTTGGCACTCGTCTGCCCCCACACAGCACCACTGCCCGGGAGAACGGCCCGAGGAGGGGAAAGCTTGGAGAGAAGGAACTCTCTGGAAGGCATTTGTGTTTTCCTCCACTGTAACAGCGCAAAGCAAGTGTGATCTTTGTGATGGACGAGCAGCTGAGGTATTGATGCCTTTTTCCATACCGTCAGCCCTGAGTTCGTGCGTCCCCTTCAGTGACCACTGGCTTCAATGCCTGTTTCTTTCACTTCTTTTTAAATGGAAGAAAGTTCCTTCGAAAATGAAACCTTGTAACCCTTAATGCAATGCAAACCACCCACGGAGCCTCTGCTCCAATCCCGGGATTGCTGCTCTCCCTGTGTTTATTTTCTCCGGGATCACTCGCAGTCCCAGGACTATTTTGCTTGCGCCGCTGAAAGATGTCCTGGAGATGTGTTTTATCATCTTAGCACCACAGACTGCTTTCATTCTTTCAGTCCTCTTCCAGAATATCCCAGGAGTGGCAGGATGTGTCCTGTGCAGGGGGATTTTTAGGAGGCAGAGCTTCCCTGGGGAGGTTTGATGTGCTCCCAGTGGTACTGGCGGAGTAACTCTGGAGTGGACTGAGCTCAGCACCCTTTTATTGCATTTAACCATTACCTTGGACCACACCTTGGTGAAGACCCTTTTTGCTGGTTCTTCATGTTCCTGGTGCTTTGGGAATTCTGCTTCACTGCTGCATTGTCAGCTTGAACTGTGTGGGCTGGGGCAGGCAAATATCTTCAGTGTCAAAACACTTACTGGTTCTACCTCAAGAACTGCCCTGATCACGATGTGTTTGTGTCAACCTGCTGACCACCATCCTCCAAAGTCCTATGGTTTTGCAGCAGAAGAACCCCAGGGGGTTATCCAGCTGCTTCACAACCTGAAATATAGGTTTAATATCGTTCCCCCCCACCTCCCCTTCCTCCTAGCTGTGGGCTGGGGGTTTCCTTCCCTTTCCAGGGAAGGGGGTGATCAGTAGAAGTGAAAGTGCCCAACGTTTGTGTTGTTCAGCTGGGATTCTTTGCTTTGTCTCTTTTCCTCACCCAATGAGACATGTTTTTCTCTTCTCACTCTATAAGAGTGTTTTCCCTTCCCTGGCACAGAAATAATATACTCAAACATGCTTCAGTACAGGAAATCCTATATCCAGCACGGAGAGGAAAGGCCTTAATCAGTCCAAATTCCATTGTGTTTGTATCAATCCTGACCCTCGGTGCCATCGGGACAAAGCTTTCCAGTCTGGGCCCCAGGCACTGGTTGGTGTTGGGGGTTCACAGCGATGTCACTGCCAGCCCACAAGGCCCATCTGTGCCAGATTTCTGCTCCCCACGTTATTTTTTATGGATGTTGCCTGGCCTTTCCATGGGAGGGGCTGAGATAAGGGGCAGGCACGCAGGGAGCTGCTCTTAATTGCGAGCTTTTCCCTTCTTTGGAGGATAGGTTAATCCCCCAGTATTTCCTGAGTATGAAAGGCTTTCAGAAGAGAAAAGAGGATGATTCAGGAGAATTTGTGATCTATTTCACAATCCCTGTCCCTATTTTCTAGGCCAAGCTGGCTGCATCATTACTGTACAATGATGGTCTGGTCTAGAGGGAAGGAGCCCAGTGAGGTCCTGGTCCTCTCTGAGGTCTCAAAGATCAGAGAGCATGTCAAGAGCAAATATCCGTGGTGTGAGTGTTTAAATCAGCAGGAAAATTTCCAACCAGCCTGTCCCATTAGTGGAAGCTTTAAAGAGAGGATTGACTCTCCCTAGAAGGAGCCCTGCACACACAAACATTCCAGCAGCACCTTCCTTCGGCTTTCAGAGTGCTTGTTATCAGGCCTAGAATTAAACCACTATGCAATTATTTGGAGGCATGATTTTCAGGAGACATCCAAAGCATAATTAATGGCAACCCAATGCACTCTCTGGGTGGGGAGGGAGAGACTCTCCCTTAAAGCAGCAGCTCTGTGGAACTCACTCAGGGGTGTCCCAGCAGCGTGTGCCCAACAAGCTGGGCCAGGCTGGCCCCTCTGGCTCTCTGGGAGATGGGAAAGGTGACCGAGGGATGTGTCTGAGAAGCAGGAGGAGAGCTGGCTCTGTGCTGTCTCCAGCCTGCTGCTGGGAGCGGGGCTGGAGCAACTCCCTGTGGTGTCTGTGGGCAGCAAGCAGAGGCCTCTGCCTTATTTCCCCCTCCTTTCTTCCTCCAGCTCTTTCTTCAGACCAGCAGCTCCCCAGGGCTCCTCTCTGGCTGCAGGAAGAGCAGGCTCAACCCAGCACAGCCCGAGGCTCTTCTTCTCCCTCCTTCCCTGGCTGCTGCCCCTCCATCCCTGTCCTTCCCTATCTCCTGCCCATCCCTCTCCCTGACCCCACCGTGGCTCTGGCCAAAACACTTCCTGCAACCTCCATATATTGCTGTTTTTTTGAAGGAAGGGCTGTGCTGATCCCACTGGGGTTGTCCCATCCCTCACCCCAGGACCTGCCAGTAGCTGTGATTTGGGAGCAGCCTCTGTGCCTTCCCTGCACATTCCCATCATTCCCACACGTGGCATCTGAGGACGCTCTTTCCGTGTTTAACATTTTCACCTCGGAGGTAACAAAGGAAAATAAGCCATTTCAGCAGCACTTTTTGGAGAGTTTAATTAAAGCCATGCATTTCTGACGGGAAATGGGAGCCAATATTTGACCTCTGGAGTGTTTATACAACTGATACATCACTTTTTCTTACCTCACCCCCTGTTTGTGTACGAGATCCTCTGTCAGTACATTCCCAACGCGATGCAACACTTTGTTATGTGACAGACATTTAAAATAACAAACCATTTGTTTCCTGGTCAGGGGTATCTGCTGCAATCCTTGGCCTGGGAAAGGGGCCAGCCAGCATCTTTGAGGTGCACGTGGTGAACCAGAGGGTTCAGGTACTGGCATTATTGTGATTTCTTTTGCCAAATAACCAAATTAACATCGAGTAGTTTGGCTTGATGCTGAAAAATTCCCTTTTGGAAGCGCATGAGGTTATTTTTTTCTTGCCTTCCAAGTGCTGGCATCAGTTGCAAGGGCCCAAACGTTGGAAGGAAGAGATTTGGATGCTCTTCAAAGGGCTCTGCCGTGGTTCTGCCGTTTGTAACTTTTTACCTTGCTGTTCTTTCTCCCCACCTCTTCCCAGGGGAGCTGAAGGTAAATGATTGATACTCTGTCTCTCCTGCTCACTTTCTTTTTTTTTCTCAGTCCCTCTTGGCTCCGCTGCTCCCACAGAGAAATATTTACCACAAGGAAAATGGCAGGGGCGGGGGAACGGAGAGAAAAAGAGAGGGAGTTGAGAAATAAAATATAAACAGCCAGCAGCCCAGGATGGTGACTCTGTTGGGGAAAGAGGCCGAGTTGTTTGTAGAACCTAATGAGATTTAGGATTAGATTTCCTGTATCAGTGGGAAAAGTAAATTCCCTGCGCTTAAGGCACTTTTCAGGAGAGGCATTTATCTCCTGGGCTTTGCAGGTGGGTGCACATGAAGGGTCTGCCTCCCAAAGAAATTCCAGCAGGAAAAGCAGACAAAAGGGCTGGGAGAGGAAATAGGAGCATGGAGGACTGGTACCATGCAAAGGATGGCTTAAAGGGGTTTGCTGGGAAACACTTATGGATGGGCTGAGGTTGGGTCTGTTCACGGCTGTGTTGGTCACACTTTTTGTGCCAAAGGGACTGAATGTCATGGTTTGGTTTTTTTTTCAGTGCCTGGAAGGTGACTTTGGAGGTACACAGTTAAATTTTGCATTATTTTTTCTTTACAGTTTAATTTGGAATTAATTTTTTTTACAGTTAAATTTTGAATGAATTTTTTTTTTTACTGTTTGATTTTGCCTTTTTTTTTTTTTTTTTTAATCTGTCAGGTGTTGATTTTTTAGCTCAGATACAATATCCAGATTTATGGCTGTCCCAGAGATTTCTTGTATGGACCAAAGCATTCAGAACTGACATACAGTTTTCACTTCAGCTGTCTTGTACCACATCCTGACTCTGGGTAGATTCATTCCACAAGAAAAAGCCTTTTCTGGGCCAAAAAACAGCAGGGTTTACATTTGATGTGAGCTTTGGGTGAAAATTTGGGTGCTGTTTCCTCTTGTCCTGGTTTGTACTGATTGTTAAGCTCGGAGAACGTCCTGAAAATTATTTTATAGGCTGGAAGTTGGTCTGTAAGAGAGGATGTGCATCCCTGGTAGAGCTCTCCTGGTACATCTGGGGGCTGCATCCACACCACCTTCCACCTCATCTCAGCCAAGGCGAGTTGTGCAGAGTCCCTTCAAGGCTGAGCAAGGACAACACCCCAGAGGATGAAACTCTTGAGTTTTAATTCTTCAAAATTAGGCTTTTCCCATCCAGGCAGGTGGCTGTGGAGGATACCCGAGGCAGCCTGGCCTGTCAGGCTGAGCACTGCCCTGGAAACCAGGTAGCTGTGGATTCTGCTTCCCTCAGTGGGTCCTTGCAGGACAACCCATGAGTCACCCTGCCTTGTTTTTTTTGTAGTTGTACCAATCTGTGTGTTTTTTCCCTTCCCTCCTCCCGAGCCACATCTCACACTCCTGCATCCTGACGTCAGTGAAGGCTCTGCTTTTCACATCAGCCCAGGAGAAAAGTCTTGCCAGATCAATTCTGGCAGCTGCCAAGCAGCCCAAGGTGCAGGAAATTCTGCCTTTTGGGAGCCCTGGCTCCATGAAATGTCACCTCTGACGCGGAGGTGGAGGCAGAAGATCCGGGAGCAGCGGGACAGGACTGGTGACCCTGAGGTTGTTCCTTGGCAGCTGGAGGTGGCCCCTCTTGCTTTGCATCTGTGGCTGGAGGGGGAGGGTGGAAGATGGACTGATGGTGGATTCCTGGGGTGAGGTTTCTTCCCCTCTGCCTGGCTCTCTTGGCCAGGCTCTGCCAGAGGCAGTCCCAGCCTTCCACTTGGAGCCATGTCTGTTTTTCCGTGCACAACTGGAGTCAGCTGGCTTGGAAAAGGATCTGCCTTGCATCATCCAAAGGGCTAAGGAGGCAAATATTCCCACTCCATCCCCGAGGTGAAGGAGCTCTGAAAGCAGGGGGTGCAGCTCCTGGGCTAAAGGAGTGACACCCAACCCTTAGCACAGGCCTTGCTAAGAACATGCACATGTTTAATCCCCAAAGCTCTAAAAATGTCCTCAGTGCCTTGTTTGTTTTTTTAAGCTAACCTCTGTTTCCCTTTGTGATACAGATCCCTCTTCAAACAATCCTCCCTCCTGCCAAAATAAAATTCTCCCTGAGACTCAGGAATATATTTTAATATATAGGCATAAAACAAATTTCCTTCCCCAACCGTTCGTGTGGTTTTTCAAATCATTAAGGGAGTTTCCTCATTCTGTGATGTCAAGAGTCACCCAGATCAAAGCCTTTACTGATATTACAATTAAGCACTGCACCATTAAATTCACTTTCCACACTGTAATTTTTATAATAGGTCGGGAAGGAGCTTCATGGTTTGATTTCATTCCAGCCGTGGCGCCAGATTCTGATTTCTCATTAGCTCTGACACTGTGGTTTGGGAAATCCTGGAGTTAACAAGGAGCCTGAATGAATATTGGACTGGCACCTGTCCAGCTGAGTGGTGTTCCGTGGACTCACTGCAGTGGGATGTCAGGGAAATGATATGGTCAAGAGAAAGGAGCAGCTTCTCCCAAAATACATTCCTGGGTGAACCAAGGTTGTGCAGAGCAGATCCAACATAACATAGAGAGACTCAGCTTGAGGGGAGAGAAGGGCTGGGAATGGATCTTGCAGCAGAAGCAGAGAAGGAAAGGCAGGTCACTGGACTGCCCTAGATTAAAAAATCCAATGTAGGTGTTTGCTCTTCTTCCTGTGTGGGGAGGAATGGAAGGGAAACAGCATCCATGTGCTCCCCATTCCCAAGAATGGGAATTGCAGCTGGAACCTGGGGTTTTCAAGCTGTGAACCTGCAAGGACGGGGAGTTCTGCTGGCAGTTGGTACCAACCTCGCTGAGGCTCAGCATCCAGCCCTCCAGAGCAGAATGTGTCCCTGGAGAGCTCCTGGTGTGGAATGTGGGCTGCAGGACTCCCTGCACAGCACAGCAGCTCACTTGGGCTGGGTGTTTCTGGAAAACTGCTGCAGCAAACGTCAGGAAAGCTGATCCAAAGCCAGCACTTGCAGGCAGGTATTTGGAGGTCCACAAGCCACACTTGTGCCTCAGCCCTGCTGGGTAATTTGGAACAGATGACGTTTATTACCTGAGTTTCTGTGGAGACCCAGATTTGGGAGGAAAGAGGGGAAATATTTGACAAGTCGGGAGCCAGTGAGAAATTTATACAAACTGGTCCTAAACCTGCAGCAAACGCCACCACCTCATCTCAGACCTTCTGCCGAGCCAGGACGAGGACTTGGTCCTGCCCCAAGGAGATTTACTGCCTGAGCATTCTGGGCTTTGGTTCTAAACTTTGCTCTGAGCTCTGACTCCTGCTTGTATTTAAGAAAAAGTGTCTAATGTGTTTTTCCTGGAGGTTTTTCCTCCCTGAGCATCCCCATTCCAGGTGCAATTCCACACTGTGGCTCGGCAGCTTTAGGATGTGCTGCTGAGCTGGGGTGGTGACAGATGAGAGCTGGGACAGCATCACTGCAGTGCTTGTCACCTCCCCACCCCAGTCCTGACACACGAGGGGCTAAAAGGGCCGTGCTGGGATGCAGGGGAGGCTGCAGAGACTGCAATTCCTCACTCCAGCAATCCACCAAAGGGTGCTTTGAGTTGTCACAAAGCAGGCAGGACAGTCATCTCCCAGTTTTACAGATCTTTTGGATTAGGATGCAGATTCAGGAGCCTTCAGAAAGAAAACATAATGACAACCCCAAGGACTCAGACCCTGAGGAATCATCTGTTTCCCCTCATGGGCCACACTTGGCCCTTCCCACCTGGTCCATGAGACAAGGTGTGGGGCCTGAGATTCATCCCCATGGTGGGCAGAACCAGGCCCCAGACCTGTAACACTGGAAATCTGGGGCCTGCTTTGAAGCATTTGAAGGCACCTCTGCTGTAAAACACTTCAGGGGCTCCAACTCACGAGACTGCAAACGAAACGAGGCTTTTGTCACACATCCCGAGTTCCTAAACCAAAAAAGGAGATACAGCCATACCTCAGGTGAGCCACCTTTGGCAGACATAACCTGGATAATAGTCTGGATTCAGTTTTGGTGATACTCTGGAAGGCTTAATAATCCCAGTCTAATTTAGTGTGAGCAGCTCCTGAGCACAAGACAGAGCTTGCCCTGGATCCAGGTCACGCTGACCGGCTGCATCGGGAGGATCCATGTGTGAGGAGCAGCTCCCACTGTGCCCCAGGAGCTCCCAGGTGGGAGGCAGGGGGCAAGAGAACGTGTCTCGTGGAGGATGCACACGCCTGGGCACGTGGCCACATTTTCTGCTTTCCTTTGCAGCCCTCTCTTTGAGAGAAGAGAAAGTGTTGAGTGGCTGTGGGGTGTTGTGAACTCCGCTGCTGACACACATCACTTTCTCAGGGTTGTTCCCACAGGGCTCCTGCCTCCTGTCATTTACCTCATCCCTGAAAGTGTGGGGCTGCTCTGCTGGGGCTCTCCCTGATTGCTGAGCACAGAGCAAAGCTTCAAAGCAAGAGCCTGGCAATAAATTTTCCAGCCCGAGTCCAAATTTCTGCTTGGCCAGGGGCCCGATGCCAAGGTGTGGCATTGCTGGGTTTGCAGCAAATTTTTCTCAAATGCTCCTGGGTGATCTCAGCAGGTTCATTATCACATCCAGGGTGATCTTCCTGCAGCAGAAAGCAGAGGTGGTAGCTCCTTGAGCTGTCTAGGAGGAGGTTTGCACTGGAATATTCTGCCTTCACTGCTGCTCTTTGCTTTTTCTTGGGGCTCCTTTGGCACCTGGTTTAAATTAGAGGCATCTCAGTGCCTGTGACACCCTGTTTCAGGTGAACCAAGGCTGGTTCAGGCTGTTGCATTCATGGTACCTCTGAGGAGCTGAAATACATATCACAGGCTCAACAGCTCACACCAGCACTTCAAACAAAAACTCTGCTTTTTCATGTCTTTTAACAGAAACCCCCTGGAAACTGCAGAACTGCCTTCTATCCTTTTTTTTTTTCTTTTTTTTCTTTTTTTTTCTTTTTCCCCTGCACATTCCTGCAAAAAAAAAAAAGCAGGATGAAACTCCCTCTGTTTTAGGCAAAATATTTTGCAATTTTCCAATGACCTTGCCAATAAGAACATGATTCCCCATATATCATGGGAAATGCCTGCTCTCTCCCAGGGCTGTAACGTTAAACTATCACCAGCAAAGGATTCTGCTGGCTGCAAGTTTGGCAGGAACACTGAGATCCTCTGGTTTGGTACATTACATGAACTATGGACTGGAGAATGCCAGAAACTTCACCCCATTTCAAACGAGCTCCATTTTTTAAACTAAATCAGCATATAAATTGCGTGTGTTTCTTCCAGAAAACCAGAGGCTCAGCCTCTGTCCCGAGTTTACATCACTGCCCGTTTTGTAAGAGGAATCAGTCTCGAGTTAACGGTTGAATTGCTTCATCATCTCACCAGACACTCGGGTTGAGCTCCAGGGGATGGTGCAGGGACCGTTTTGCAGCGAAGTGTTAACATTCTCTTGAGCAGACATGTCCCTCTCCCTGGCTGGGCGGTGGGATGTGCCTGCCAGCAGCGATTCATTATGGATGAGGAATGGGTTGTGGTTAAAGTGCTGGCCTGTGTTGTGGGAGATCTGAGCTCAGGCCCAGATTCCCCCTCCGTTTCCCCGTGTGACTCTGCTGTGAGCAACTTGTTTAATCTTTCAGTGCCTCGATTCTCTTTGGGTAAAATGGGAATAATCCCATTTCCTTTCTTCCACCCTTCACGTGTACAGCGTTTGTTTTCGCTCTTGCCTGTTTATCACATCTGTAAGACGCTCATAGGAGTGTTAAAACATTATAAACCCGTGAATAATAATGGTAGTTTTCCCCTGAATTTTTCCTATTCCTGTTTTAAATGGAGGAAGACAAGGAAAGCTTGATGGCAGCGCTGTCTGTTTATATGCAATGACCTACTTGTCCCAGAAAGCAGCATGGCCAAGAAATTGAAACAAGATCTTGTGAAGTGCCATTGCAAATAAATCTGCTCCACTTCCCTTCTGTCAAGGCATCTCACGCTAGGAAAGGCCACTGGGAGTCATTAATTGTATAATGGATATACTGGATTCTTTAAAAGGGCTGTTTTCCCAAAGATTAAAGCAATTATGAGCAAAGTGGTTTGAAAAAGCAAAAAAAAAACCACCCTAAAGCAAACAGTGTGAATGATAACAGGGAGTGGTTTAAGGAAACTCCAGCGGATGCCGTAGAAGTCAGAGTCTTGCAGCTGTGGGAGGGGATTTTGTCAGTGTGACCCAAACAGCCCCTTCCCCTCCCTCAACCAGGCAGGGAAGGGAATTGGGAGCTGCTGGGTGAACATGCACAGGAAAACGTGCACTTGTGTGTGTATGAATGTGCAGGAATGAAACTAAAGGGAAAATGGGAGACTGCTAACGAGGCTGGAAATTAGGGGTGTTTATGAGATAAAGGTTGCTGATGAAGGAAGATAAGGAAAATCATTAAAAGCTGTTGCTGGGGCAGTAGAGCTGGTCACAGCAACACAGAGAAAACAGGAGACTGTTCCCCACCAGCCTCCATGGACTTGATTCATGGAATGAACTTAGTGGGAGCGTGCCCTTCCCTGAGTCCAAGCTCCCTCCTGCAGCTCAGGTTGGGGGTCACCATCACAACGTGACGGGATGTGATGGAGACACGTTTCCTGGATTTGCCCAGGAAGCTTTGGCAGTGACAGTGACATTCCCACTGACACTGGGACTGATGATCCATCCAGTGTCCAGAAATAGTGGAGAATAAGGAAGGGAATTGTAACTTCCATGGGCTCCTTGCAGGTGTACTTGGCATTTTAATGAAGGTTTTGACACGTGGAAGATGCCTTTAATCAGTCTAAAACTAACGTGGACAGACAGCACAGCTTCACAATAAGGGACCAGCTAAGCTCCAGTTAATACTGAGCAGATCTGGAAAATGAATTAAAATCAAAATAGCACCATCATCTCAGTTCAAAGAAAAAAATTTAACTTGGAAGCCCAGTAACAGTTCCACGTGTTCACCTGGACATCAGTGGAATTTGATAGTTTGCTTTGTATAAATGATTGCTTAATGTTCATTCTTCTTCATGTCTTTTATTTAAAGATACGGCTTCTGAATGCCATATCTGTGAACGGCAGAGCCTGGGTTCCTGCCTTAAATCCCTGCCATAAACAAGTGGATCCTGCTTTTAGAAGCACAACAGCATGAAATGCATTTGCTTGAGAGCAAGATCTGGTCCCCTGATAGTGCAGGGATACAAACCAGCCCTTAACCTGAAGAACCTGTGCCTCTGCACGTGATTTGTTCTCTCCTTTTGCAAACACAGCCCAGGAGTTATAATTAGCTTTTGCAAAACGTTTTGAAGGAGCAGAATCTTTCACCCTGCCTGGGTGCCTGTGGAGTCGTGGCAGCGAAACCGCGGCGCTTGGGATGGACCTGTGGAGCAGATCCGAGTGTGCCTTTACACAGGGATCCATCAGGGAGCTGGGGGTGAGCAAACAGCTCTGGAGTGGTGTCTGTGTGGCTGCAGCACTGCTGAGAAGGGTGGCTCCTGCTGTTCCTCCTCACCCCTGTTCCTCTCCTGTGCTGACATCACCGTTTTATCCGTTCGGTTATTTTTCGCTGGCCTGGCTCCCTGAGCCGGATCCCAGCTCAGCCACAGGGCTGGAGGTCTGGCACAGGGCAGACAGCAAGAGCAAGCAGTGATGGAGGAGGACACGGTGCCAACAGTGACTTATGCTGGAATTAATGACCCTGTAATTGCATCGTGGTGTTTTCTACAAGTCTTCTCCACCCCTTTGTAAAAGTCGAAAATAGGGTGGAAGGCAGAGAGCAGAAAGGTTGTCTGCAGAGTTTAGTCTGGGTACTGTATTTACAAGTCCCAGTGATAAATGATGTTTGATGCAGAGATAAGCACCAGTGTTTTATGGCCAGGTGAGGGTTGGGGCAGCACAAATCACACGCCAAGAATTTTGATCTCTTTTGTTCCTGTTGAGTTTGAAAAAGCGATAATCGACATGAAATTTTTATCTTGTGGTCTTGTTCTTCTGACCCTCCAAACTGTGTCCTCCTGACCCTCCAAACCCTGTTCTTCTGACCCTCCCAACCCTCACTACAACCAGCCCTTCAGAGGTGGAGAACTACCTGGCTCACCTCTTTGTGGGGCCTTGCTTCCACCTGAGGGCTCCCAGAGGAGAGTGCACTGACATTTCACACCTTTATGCAGAAATCATCCAAAGAGGAAAATAATTGAAGGCTTAAATTGCTCGTCCTTGACGATTCATCAACCTCAGCTGGTTTCTTCTTTTTTATCTTGCTTCCATTCACAGCGTCCACATCTCAAAGAGAGATGCTCTGGGCTTGTGTGTTCCCAAGTTGTATCTTTGCATTTTGGGGGATTTCATTTATTTTTTCTGTAGCCATTGCAGCTGGGTGTGTGCAAATGGATGCTCAGCACCCAGGCACGTGCTTGTTTTCTGTGACATCCAAACCTGAGCTGCCTTAAAAGGTGATTTTTCTGCAAAGTCAAGTGCTTGGACGTTCGGAGCTGTCACAGCTGACCTTCAGCTGACCCCTGGGCACATGTATTGTGTTATCTGTCTTTAAAGACAGGTTACCAGGGGGGGTTATTCCTTTGGTTTAACCCTTTTCCTCTGAAGTTGCTGAACTGTTTGGTTAGGAAGGAAAAAAAATCAGTATTTAGCATGGAAAGCTTCAGCAGAAATGGTTAAAGTTTGGCAGTTACAGGAAATAGTAGATAGAGTTTCTTCCTGGCAAACTTGGGCAATCTTGATAAAGAGAAGGGTTGCAACCTGTGTGTGAGTTAATAGCTCCTCCTAAATTCATTCCCAAATAAAAGCAAGGCTGAGACCACTATTTATTCAATAAACAGGATGCATTTGATTAACCAGAGAAACAATTTGGCACAACCGTGATTTATGTCAAAAGTTATTGAAAGCACAACTGCATTTAAATTAAAAAGAGCACATCACCACCACGGTTCCTATTTTTCCGTAGCCTAGTTTTGAAAACCATTAGTAGTAATAAACTTTCCTCCCATAAAATTTCTGCCATTTTAATTTCCAATTAGAACTTGCAAAAGATATATATGTGGCAGTAAAAGTAAAGAAATTAAGTCTCAGGCCGTGCTGCAGCCTGACACAATGATGCCCCAATGCTCATAAATCAGTTTCTGTTTGTTGTGAACCTCTTAAATCCACACTGGTAAGAGGTGTAGAGGTATTTGTCTCCCATGAAAACATTCTCCCACACCCTTTGTAATTAAAAGTAATCTTAAATTTCATCTAGTTCCATGAGAAAGAGCTTTCATACAGTAATTTGAGTTGGACTCCAGAACGATGGAATGCGAGTTGAAAGCTTAATGAATTTACTCTATAAATCTTATTCTCTGTTTTTCTTGTCAGTTGTATCAGGGCATTACACATATTTTTCCTTACATTGCTGGCTGGGGAATTTTTTTTTTTAAGAGAACCTCAGTGCCTGTTTTTCTGTGGAGCTGAAATTCAGATTATTAGCAGAGCAGCCTGATTGCTGCTTTTGGGGATCGGGGCTGGATGCCATTCTTCCCGTGGAACAAGGCTGGGAAAGCTCCTCTTGGTGAAGTGATTTCAGGAGTGTTGTTTTAGTTTATGGGCTCTGCAGTGTGGTAGCACAGCAGAGCGTTGGTCGTGCTTTCAGGGCTCTGATTTATCCAGTGGGATTTGCTCAACACGGGCCTTGAGCTCTTCCAGCTTCTGCAAAAGGCTGGAGAATGGAAACCTGCTAGGAGGGAGTTGCTGGATCTTCGTGTTTCTTGCAGTGCAGCTGCTCCTGGCGATCAGGATGTGAGCTCAGCGGTGCTGAAGGGGAGGAATGGTCTCTGCTCAGGGTGAAATGCACCCAGAGCCATGAGCAGGGTTTTAAAGGGATGGAGTGACAGGACAAGGGGGACAGAGGGCAGGGTTAGATGGGATATTGGGAAGGAACTCTTGCCTAGGAAGGTGGGGAGGCCCTGGCACAGGTTGTAGGAGAAGCTGTGGCTGCCCCTGGATCCCTGGGAGTGTCCAAGGCCAGGTTGGAGCAACCTGGGCTGGTGGAAGGTGTCCCTGCCTGTGGCAGGGGTGGAACAAGATGGGCTTTGAGGTGCCTTCCAACCCAAACCATGCTGTGATTCTTCACTCTCAGACTTGCCATGTGCTTTTCTTTAAGGTTTTCATTATCGAGTTGCCCTCACGTGTTTCCTTCCAGGTGCACCAAAATTAGGATTAAAATGAGTAAAGGAACAAGGGGAATGAGAAAGGGGAGCAGAGGGGGTGAGGACAAGGAGAAGGTGGGAAAGATTGCCAGAGGAGTTTGGCAATTAGGACTCTGGAGTGACCTCACCATTCTCCCACGCAGAACGATTTTGTGAAACGAGACAGATTTATAAGGATTATGGGAAAGTTTATTCTGTGCTACCTACTGCATTTTGTTCTCTGCATGTGTATAAACAGAGCTGAGGTTTCCTTAAACATCTTTACATAACATAATTCAGCAGTGCCCAGAAGGATTAAAAGAGTGATCAGGGGGACTTTGTGTAAATAAAAGAAAATGTTAGAAGAAAGGGGGATGAGCAGTTACTGTTGTGGAGGGGGAGGGAGGGAGCACTGCTCCCTCTCATCCCAGAGTGTTACAGGGGATGCAGATGAGTTCAGATCCTCTCTGTGGAAGAATGGAGGTCAGCTCTGAGTTTTCTCTTACCTGAGCCCATCCCTTCTCTGGTGGTGTCAGCAGGAGTGTGAAGCGAGGGTAAAACCCCACCTTTCTGGCAGCAGCATGAACCATTTGCACCATCCCTGGTACCTCCTATTAAGCTAAAAAGAGAAGCTGAGGTCGAGCTTTCCATCACCTCAGCTGCTTCTTGGCTTTTTTCGGGTCAAAACACGCAACATCAATTCAGAGCACACTGAATTCCTCCGTGCTGCTGGCTAGAGCAGCTAGAAATGCATATTTTAATAGCAAAAAATGATCCTAAGTGATCAAAAAGGAATCATAAAGGGCAATTGTGTGTTTAAACAGAGGCAGTCCCTGTTTGGTGCTGGCCTTTTGTGGGAGCTCTCGTTGCTCCTCGAGCTTCGCTGCTCCGAAGGAGACGCTCCCGGATCGACATCATTATTTTCCTCATTCATCTCCCCGTGTGAAGACCACAGTCTGCCACCTGTCAACGCTGTCTTTATTATTTTGGAGAAGCTGGGGGGAAAAAAAAAGTGCCTTGGGGTGTTTCCTTATGAGTAGATTTTGCAGTGTGGTCTCTGCAGCCAAAAAATATTGGAATATCACAAGTGGGGGTTTTTTTAGCGCTACTTTCCTTCTTCCATGTACAACAACCTGCCTTTCAGGTGGAGCAGACCCTGGCTGGGATGATCTCTCTGTGCCTCCCAGGCTCAGTGCAGGCCTTGTGCCAGAGTCACCATCCCTGGCAGTGTTCAAAAACCAAGGAGACTCAGCCTTTCGTGATGTGGTTTAGTGTTATTGGGATATTGGTCAAAACTTGGGCTTTAATGACCTTGAAGGTCTTTTCCAACCCTAATGATCTGGTGATTCTTCAGGTTTAGGCTTGTGCAGAGCTGCCCCCTCCAAATAAATTGATAGAACCCCCCACCTGTGCTGGACAGGTGCTGGAAGGGCTGGAAGAGCTGGAAGGGCTCTTGGGAACTCTCCTGCTTTGGCAGGAAGTTCTTCGAGATGTTTTTGCCACGTCCAGGCCATCAGTGTCTGCTGAATTCAGTGATGTGGCAGCCCAGATTGCTGCCACTGGGAAAACTGGGATGCATTTTTAGTCTGCAGGCAGGAACTTTACCAAATAGCTGGTTCTTTTGAACCTGAAGGTCCCTGTACCCCAAATATAGGCAGGGGGAATTGAGACAATTGCTTTTCCCAGATGTTTTGCTCTGTGAAGCCAAATGTTCCTCCTTTCTCATCCAAAAATGGTGGCAAGCTGCACTTAGACCCTGGTGAGACCAAGCAACCCGTTTCATAGACTGAAGCCCACCTAGATGGTCAGCAGTTCCATCTATCCCACAAATAACTTCAGCCCAAACCCACTATTTGGGTTTCTTTGTGGAAAGAAGCAAAAAAAAAAGCAGCAAATGGTGCTGATTAATGCAGCCATCCCATGGAGGGCGATGGGGATAAAGGGCTCTTCATTTTTGACAGGTGCATTGTGCATTCTGGGCTCCCAGCCAGGGCACATTGTCATCAAATGTTAATCAAATCTGCAAATAGTATACAAAGTATTAAATTGTGCTTATGCTCAGTGTAATTTGAGACCCGAGTTTATCAAGCCTTGCCATACGTTAAGGTGCCTTAAAATGAAGGAAATCAGGGGTATGAGGCAGATAAAGAGATTGGGACAACAAAGGGCATTCAGTGACCCTGGTTCAGGGAATGAAGTGTTTAAGACCTCAGTATTTGTGTTCAGGAGTCGCTCTGATGTCAACAAGTAAAGACACAAGTAAAGGGAGGCAGGCTGGGATGAGAATATGTGGAATCTCCTTGCAGCTGCACACTCAAAATAGGGATTCTCAGTCTTTTACTGTGCCCTCCCTCACAAGGACTGAGGCTGCAGGTCCCACCCCCTGGGCATTTACGTCTGCACCTGAGAAAAGCACGTGTATTATAATCAGAAACTCAGGGTTCAGGCTGGAGGGCTTTCTGCTTTGTGTGCTTTTGGCTGCTCACCTTGCCTCCTGCCAGGATCCTGCTCTGGTGCTTTGGGATACTCCTCATCTTCCCCTTGGAGATCCACAGTGTCCTCAATGCTTGTGCCTGAGCAAGGGTATTCACAAAGCTGTAGGATCCTCTGGCTTTGGAAACTCTGCTTTAAGAATTCTTAATTATTCTTTAAATGAAATGTTCTTTGAGAAGCGTTAAGTGCAATTAAGAAATAGTCAAAATTAAATAGAGTGGGAAAATGAAGTCCAGAGGGTGAAGATGCTGTAGATCAACCTGCCAACCACAGGTGGCCTTTCTTCCCGGTCCTCATGTGCTGAGATAACATTTTGAGGATGAGGAGGTGATGGTGCCTCACCCTGGGGTGCTGCTGTGCCTCGGTGCCCACAGGTTACACGGATCCACCAGCACGTGGGGCTCAAAGGTGTGGCCCCAGATGGAGCTGGGTTCCATCCCTGTATGGGCCATTCCCTTAAGAGTTGGGCTGGATGATCCTTGTGGGACCCTTCCAACCCTGAATATTCTGTAACATTCCCAGCAGCAGGAGGCTGGGATTTGCATTTCCAGAAACAGCCCCGTTGTGCACCCTACACACCCTCCTCTTCCTCCTCAGCTCACTCCCTGCCAGGGGCTGGGCACACCCCAACCCTAATAAATATTAGGAAGCTTTGGGGCTTGCCTTGCATTCCACAAAGGAGGGAGGGGTTTGTGTTCTTCCAGCAGTGCCCCCAAACACTCACCCACTGCTGAGCCCTGGGCTGCTGTTCCCAAACCTCCCCAGCACGAGGATTTTCAATTCCCTGGCAGAATCCTTCCTTTTCTGTGCACTAAGCCTACCCAGATAGGATTTTCCTGGAGAAAAAGCTTCTTCCCAGCTCGTGCCAGGGGGATGGATGGAGCACAAGAGCATGACTGTAACTGCAGATAACCCAAGTCTCACGTGGGAGTGGGGCCATCAGCTCTCTGATGAGTCATTTGTTTTCTCTAGTGGGTTTTGGAGAGTGGGTTTGTTGTCCTGTTTATATCAAACAGGGAAATAAAGAGGGGCTGGCAAAGGCCTGAGCCTAATCCTGCCTCTGCTGGGCTCTGTCCACCCTCCCAGCCCTGCCACGTTAAACACAGGGTGGCTCTCCCAGCCCTGTCTGTAATTGCCTGTCCCCTCAGCAAGGCTGAAATACAGCAACCAAACCTCTTCCTCCTCAAGAATGTGCCTTGCCAATGGCCTTTGTCAGGGCCAGGTTGTTATCAGGATAGTGCTGGTGTTTACTTTTCAGTGCCAGTAAATAAATCTCCGTCCCGCTTGACCCTTCGCTCTCCAGCCTCCCCCGAGCTGAAAACAAAAATGCTGCTCTGGATACAATCAACCAGTTCGGTTCAAATCCTGCTTTTCAGGATCTCAGCCTTGAAACTGGTGGTCTCTGAGTCTCTTAATGCCATTAAAGCTCAGATTTCAAAGATGTGTGCCTTGGAACTTTTGGGTTTGATTTAAAGATAAGCCACTCAAGCTCTGTTGATCGAGGGAGTGTCTTTATGTGAATTTTCCTTTTCAAATAAATCCAGGCCAAGATTTATCGGGTCCTTCTAAAGGCATGTGTTGCTGGAAGACATTCCTGCCTGCTCCCAGCTCCTCTTTTTTCTTCCTTTGAGGATCCTGAGCTTGCCCTGTCGTTTCTCAGCAGAGCAGGAGTTCTGGGTGGATTTTAGGCAGTCCATGAACGATGACATGTCCTCACATGCTGGGGCTCTCTGTGATCTGTGGAGCCTCCATGACCATTCCTCACTTTCCTACTCCTTTTTTTTTTTTCTGCATCAAAATTTATGAGAGTCTTTCTACATGGGTAATGTGGGCAGTGGAAGGAGCTCTGAGGGCAGAGATGTTGCTGGGCTGGATAGGCTTGAATCCATTTCCTATTTTCAATATTCACCCTAAATGAGGTTGTTTTCCCCTCTTTTCCTTGTTTTTTGCTCTTAGTTGGGTTTTTGCTGCTGGTTCACACTCTTTCATGTTTAAAACAATTCAAAAGTCCATGTCAGGCCTGTTTCCTTCACAGAGAATTCCCAGGAGTTTGTAGTATTTATATATTATATAATGTTATATATATATAAGTAGATAGATGTTAACTCTGGTGATTCAAATGTCCCATTTGGTTTTTATCCCTCCCTGCCCCTACAGAAATCCTGCCCATAGGAATCCCCCCCAAAATCGTTTCGTTTGCTGGTAAAAAAAAATCAGATTTAGCATTTTAAATGTCTGGAAGGGGTGCAGTGTCCTAAAGTGGGGGAGTGGCTCCATTTGGGCTGGAAAAGCAGGAGGCAGGGTCTGGGGAAGGGGGGTCTGTGGGAGCAGAGCCTGGAGAGATGCTGTAACCTGAGCCTGGGCCATTGAGGCAGTTTAATGCAGCAGCTCTTTTTGGTAAAGCACTAAAATGAGCCCAACACGTGGCACGTGTGTACCCTGGGGTAGGGGCTGCATCCTCAGGGAGCCTGTTCCCTGCAGGATAACACAAACCCTGCTCTTCCTGGGGGGGTTTAAAGGGAATAACACGTTTCTGATCAGTAGGGATATTTTTACCACCTGTTTTGAATCCTCCCTGGCACTAAAACACACACACATATACAAAAAGAGAGCAAAAGGTTTTGCTCTTGCCCAGGTTTCCAAGCAAATGGGAGGGAAGATGGAGAAAACTCCATGATTTGTGACCGTCCAGTGGAAAATATTTTCAAAATAAGCCAGAAATCCTTATTTCTGCAGTGGTGGAGACGCTCTCAGGCTCTGCTGGTGGTACCACTGCAAAGGAGACTTGGGTTACAAGCAGGCAATGAGGGGCACTCAGGATGGATGTTTTTGGCAACGAGATCTGATTGCAGTGGAAGATTTCTGGGCAATAGTGGAGGTGCCTTCCCTGAGAAACCCTTCCAGGATGTCATTACCCTCAGAGCCAGAAGATTACATCTCCGTTTAAGGCCGAATCTGTCTAGTTGCAAGTTCCAGTCATTAGATCTCATTAAGCAAGGTTGAAAAGTCCCCCGCTATCAGATCCCTTTTTGAAGTTCCCTCTGCGTAGTAATAAAATTGTCTCTTAATTTTTGAGAGACAGGCTTTGGAGAGAGGCCTAAACATAGCACTGAGCATAATAAAATGAAGTTTAAATTGGCAGAGAAACCAAAAAAAAAAAAAAAAACCAAAAAAACCAACAAACCAAACCAAACCAACCACCCAACCCCGAAGCCCATCCCTTCCCTTCCCTCCAAGAACTTTAAGGAACTGAATTAAAAATGAAAGCTGGGAAATTTCGGGTTTGTGGTTGCACCCACCCACCTGGGCTGGCTGTGCTGCAGCTGCAGGAGGTACCGAGGGGCGGGTTATAAATTCACCAACTCAAACTGCAGCTCGCTTATCTCCCAGGCAGCCTGCTCTGAGTTATGGTGGGGAGAGCCTTGCCTTGGTTTGTGGCTTTCAGCTGGATGGCCAATGTTAATTGAAACTAGATCTTTGTGGTTTAAATAGCTCTCCCTTTGCGGTGTGGTTATCTGGAGAGCGCGATTCTGGCTCTCCAGGAAGGCAGAGGGAGGGGAAACAAAGGCTGTTCTGAAAATACCGTGCAGAAAGAGCTGCTGCAGATCAGACAACGTGAATCAGGAGCTGGAGGCTGGCTCACCGTGGGTTTTACACTGCTCTCATCCCTCAGAGCCAGAGCAGGGGTTCTTCCCTCCAGTCCCTCAGCTGGATTCCAGCTCGGATAATTACCCTCTGCCCACTTAAGTTTCTTCCTGCAGTTTCAACTGAATGTTATTTTTTTGCTTCCTCCTTTGAAAAGAAACCCATGGTTAGCATAATTGGCACAGAGGTGGCAGCAGTGGTGGGGAAAGAGATCTGGGTATCTCTGAGAAGGTATTATTTAATATAATTAACTGGAGCGTGGACATGCTGCCTCCCTCCATGGATTCAGCTCCCAGCTCGGAGCCAGGCTCTGCTCCTCATTTTAAAGCTGGTTCTTCAGGTACTGGAGCAGTTTTTGGCTGTGCAGGTCTGATCCCGTGTTGTGCTGAGCAGCCTCAACTCTCACCGATGATGTTTTTATACAAATTACGCTAAATCTTCACAAAGACTGGTTTGGTTTCCATCACCTCCTCTTAATAGCTTCACTGGCTGAATTAGCTGAAGCCCCTGATATATCAGAGGCTGGGAGTGGCTGTTTCTGATTGGATTTGTACTTCTGGAGTGGAATGTCCCTCCTGATGACCAGGCTGATGTAAGAGTCAGACAGTGGCATGAGCAATATTAACATTCTGACTCAAACAGCGAGCTAAAAGCCAGCATTAAGAGCCTATTTTTATAAATACATTTTATTTATACTGAACCCTAGTGTTGCTTAGCAGGACCTGTGGAGAGCAATCATCAGGAGATGCCACCCACAGATCTGCACGGGGTGAGCAAACCCCAGAGGGGGAGGAGGCTCTGGTTTGACACCCATCCAAAGAGTTGCTCTAGAAACAAGGCTAATAACAGTCTTCTGGGGATGGGCTTTTACTTGTGGTGTCTTTGGTTCTCCCCGGCGTTTCAGGCAGAACCAGGAAATGGAGAGAGGAGCACCAGACATCAAACAGCTTGCAAGGAGGCATTTTTTGCCTGATATCCTGAGGAAACGAGCCTGGTGTGATCACACTGCCCCCGGGGTGTGTGTGTGTGTCTGACAGCTTCTGAATTCGCTGGCCAATTTCAACCAAATTTAGCAAAAAGGGGGAAGATCTCAAAGAGGGATCTGTTCCTACAAGCTGGGGGAAAACAGGTGGCAGGGAAGGAAAGGGAGAGCCCCTGTTAGCACCTCTCTGAGGGATGGATTTACATGGGGAAAAGGGGGTGGGGGAAGATTGGGAGGCAGGCAAGTGGGCAATGAGCCTGTGTTAGTTTTGCTCAACGTGGATGTACTCCATGAAATCCCAGAATTGAGGTGTTGTGTTTGCTGCACTGGGTGTTTTCCAGAGGATGGGAGCTCTGGGCAACTTCCCCTTTGGTCAACTCCTGTGTGGGAAGAGTCCTGTGGGGAGCCTGCCAATGCCCAAATCCCAGTCTGGTCAAGAGTGTGTATTTCGTGTGAGATTCCCCAAAAACCTTCTGGGACATCAAAGTTGGCTGTCAAAGGTTTTAAATAATGATCAATTTTTAGTTCTTGCTTTGCTTCGTCCAGGGAGATGCAACCCTCAAAGGTAGAGGAACACGTGGAATTTTAAAGGGCCCAAAAGCTTTTTGAATGATATTTATGGAAGCCAAATTCTTTGAGCACAAATGTTTGATTCTGATGATCTGGCTGGCTGTAATAAAGCTTTATATGCAGAATTTAGCAGGGATGCATAAGCTAACACTCTTCCCATAGGGAAAATCCTCTGGGACACAAATCTGCTGGACTAAAACCGAGGGGTACTTGCTGCTGGGATTTACCATCCGACTGAAGAAGGTTCTGGAAAGTCTTTATTACTTCCTGAGTGACTGCCTGCTCCTCATCTTCCTCTGCTCAGTCTAGAAAGCCTTTATTTTGGAGCCCAGCACCAGGTTCAGGCGTGTCCCAGGAAGGGAGGAAGGCTTGGAGGGTGTATTTGAAACGTCAAGGAACGGGCAGGAAACACTCCGATATTTCTTGGAAGCGCTCAGGTGTTTCCTGGTTGGTTCTGCACCCTCTTAGAGCAGAGATCTTTCACACAGCGTGAAATCAAGCCCCTAATTATCCCATTTCCCCATTCCCAGTCTGCTTGGTCCTGTTGGGAAGAGCATTCCAGTGAGCAGAGCAGTGATGCAGCACTTTGGTTCGAGGGCTTTGGGCACCAAGGTGGAAAGGCCTGGGTTGGAAATCTGAGCATTGGCAAAGCCAGTGGCAAACAGAGTTTGCAATTTACTGCCTGAACTCATCAGCTGCTCTCCTGGGAATGGCTTTAATGAGCTTCCCTGGCTCCAATGGGCAGAGCTCAGAACCCCTCATTTCCTTGGAGGGACAATACTGGCCGTGGAATATTGGCTTAGCCCATTTGGACTGAACTTTCAGCAGGTCCTGAGCTGAAATCACAAACGTGCCCCAGCTGTGGAGTTCACTTCCTCCTGGTTCTGGGGGCACACATTGGGCTCCATTCATTGCTGTGGCAGCCACTTCTTTCTCTTTTTTTTAAAATGAGAAGTTAAATACTGAAAATGATGGTTGTGACATAGTGGGTGGGATTCCCAGGGGGAAAATGTAGGAGGCAGGTTGGATTTCTGCTCTGAGCCCTAACAGATATGGCATTCACACTTGTTAGTGTTTGGAAATTAGTGCTGAATAACGTTGGTGTGGCTGCACAATCCACTGGCAGTTCCCTGGAAGGAGTTTTGCAGAGCAGGGGTGGCTCCAAGCCTGTGGTCACAGACCTTCAGCTGCAGAACAGTTTGGCCTTGATATGCAAAGCACCTGGATGCATAATGAGTGCTAATTATCTTGTAAAGTCACATTTCTGTCAATGAAACTGCTTAACATGAAGTGTGTCCTGCAGGACACTGTCCCAGGATTAAGCAGTGATGTGCAAGACCCTCGCTGGCTTTAGTAGCTCATGTTGTCAGACTCATCCCATTTTATAATCACTGACCCTAATTAATCCACTCTGAGGGGGTAAAGTCCTTGCTCCAATCGAGTCAAAATCCTGGATTCTAACTTGAGCAACCTGCTCTGGTGGAAGATGTCCCTGCCCATGGCAGGGGGGTGGAATGAGATGAGCTTTAAGGTCCCCTTGAACCCAAACCGCTCTGTGATTCTATGATTTTACTGAACCCTAAAACAAGATAACCAGAGAATGCTTTTCTAAAGGATACTGCAGTTGGCTGAGAAATAAAATAACAAGCCTCAAAGGCAAAATGCAGAGTTGTCTCTGTTCTGCTCACTCCGCATTTGTAAAAAAATGTCATGGCTATTTTCTGTTGAACATATTGGCCCACTGTGGGAAAGTTTGTGAGCAGTTTCCATCTACTGGCCTCTTTTTTTCTATTTTCAGCAATCAAATAATTCTAATAAGGCAAATGCAAAAAAAATGCAAAAAAAAAAAAATCCCAAGAATAAAAAGAAACTAGTCCTAGGAAGTGATGAAGTTGGCAGTTAGGTGTAATAGAAACGGTGCCAGTTTTATTGAATGCCTTTTCAATAAGAAAACCCTTTTTCGGGGTGTTTCAGCTATCTGTAATAGGCCACAGTAATCCCTCACCATACAGACTCATGTGAAAAAAATTCCCATCTCTGGATAAAACAGTTTATTCCCTCTCCTCCAGGAAACAAGGGTGGAGTGTGCAGAAACAGAACAGCTATAAATCACGCCTTTGATGCGGGATTAATGAGATGTGAGCGCTGAATCATGTGGTGGGACGAGCGGGCTGCGACTTCCACTATCACAACTGACCAACCTCTTTGTTTGCCTGAACCATTCTCATTCCATTAACACCTCTGAGATTAAAAAAGTGGCAGGTCTGAAAAGATCCCACTTGGAGGTTGCTTTGAAACTGCCTGTCAGAACAGGCAGTGAGGAAGGAACCCAAAGGCTGGGCATGTGCTGCCTTTTGTGCCGAGGCACTGATGTCAGGAGAAAAACTGAGCCTGTTGGGCTCTGGAGTGTTCCTGGGTTGAGAAGGAGTGGTTGAGGGAAGGGTAAAGTAAGTAAATACTTCATCTCTTTCATTTTTCATCCAGGCATGCTTGGAATCCTCCCTCATCAATAGAGGTTTTGCTGGATGTTGGCAATGTCCCCCAGGCAATGCACAAGATTAATACGACTCCCTATCTAATTACAGGTTTACTGACGGATATTACTAAGGCCCCAGCAATGCAAGTTCCTTACATTGCACTTTTCCCCCTGTCTAGAGCTCCCAGAAAGAGAAAGAGGCAGAAAACTGAGGGCAGTGAGGTAAAAAGGCAGAACTCAAGTGCTCTTTCTGCTGTGGGAGGGAGTATTTTGCTCCTAACGCAGCTCAAGTTGAGAGGTGACTTGTTTTGAAACAAACCATCCAGGTTTGTGTGAGATTTGGACTGTTTGTAGCCTGGAGATAATATTAGGGAAGAACAAAAGGAGTTTTCTTCCTCAGTTTGTGCTTGGTGGCACACACAGGTTTTATCAGCTCGTGCCTGCTCAGGGATGCTCACAGGCTGAACTTCCCCCCTTGCCCTGCCTGGTCCTTTCCTTTCTTTGGTTGAGAACTGAAGACTCCAGGAATTAAACACAAAACCAAAAATCCCCTAAACTCACCCATAAACAAACCAAACCAGGCCTATGTAGCCCCATTTAGATGTCAAAATTAGGGTAGGACAAATGTCACCTCTGTTCGGATTTGTAGCCGTGGCAGATTCTGGTGATTAAAGCAGGAGCTTTAATGGGATTTTGAGCCCTGAATCCAAAGGATGTCAGAGCACAGTGAATAACCAGGGGAAAATAAAATCTGCAGGTTTATTATTTTTTTACTTTTCCATCCTGGAGTGTTGTGATCACACTGATTTATTATCTGCTTAATTTCCAGGAGTCTCTACAGCCCCATGCCCAGGCCATTGTTGTATTTCCCTTCTACGTCCACATCACTTGGAAATTCCAATACTTTCAGCCAACTATCAAGACTCTGTAGGTGGTTTTCTTTCTAGGAAACAGCTTTTTTTCTGCCAACATGTGACATGAAACAGTGACTCAGGACTCCTTCCCACATGAAAAGGGTCCGGGAGGAACTTCTAATTGTTGTGGAAATGCTGATTTAAGGTTCCAGGATAATTTTCGTGGGCCGGTTTCATGGAATTCATTTTCCTTTTACATCTTTTCTCGCCTAATTAATTGGGTTAGGGCAATTAGTGGAATTTACTGCTGTCTCCTGCTATGCTGGGAAGGGTCCCCACGAGGCACAAAGCCCCTCGCTGTGACGGGGAACCTGCTCGGGGTGCTTCCAGCTCAGGGCTCTGCTTCTTTGATCTGCCCAGGGAGAGCTGGGAGCGCAGCAAATCCTTGCTCCACTGGACTTCTCACTTACTCTTTTCCTCCCCTTCATGTGTGTTGTCTTCTAATAATCCCTTCCCTCTGAATTCATCGCCCGCAGCGCAGACATTAGATAAATAAAGCTGGTGTGGGCCCGGAGCCAGCCTGCACTGCATAAATACACTGAGGACTGCAGTAGTTAGGCTTTGCTTGCTGAGACAGCTTAAGTGCTGCTTGTTACTGGTGTGGGGTTTCCTGACAACCAGGGGAGGCAGAGCTGGGATGGGCAGGAGCAGGGAGAGGGGGGATGGACACCACGGGGCCGCTTAGGTTTGTTCCTGCTGGGCTCCATGTCAGGCTTTCCAGCAGCCAAGGGCACATTTCCCCCTGCCCAGTTCTGTCTGTGCCTGGCTGGGATGGGGGCAGTGACACCGAGGTTCTAAAACAGTAGAGGTGGAAGGTCTGGGGAGGTCTGTGCTCTCCTTCTCAGGGGTGCTCACACCGCTGGGATGAGAGAGTGTGAGGGAAAGAACTGGACTGCCTGACACCACTGCCCGTGGCTGGCTGGGCTGAGGATGGGGAAACCTGTTTGTCTGGCTTTGGCTTCACAGGAAGGTTCAGAGGTGCCTTTTCTTGTCATAAAACTCACACATGTCACACAACCCGGGGCTGAGAGGAGAGAGCTGGTGCTGTGATCCATGTGCCTCCTTCCCCTCCCACCAGGGACTGCAGGTGAATTCTCTTCCCATTTGATTCCAGTCACTTTGCCAGCCTGTGCATGACTGGGAAATACAAAAGATTTTCCAGGGCTTTCCCTGCATTAGCACCATGAAATTTCTTTCATTTGGGGTGTCTGCTGCCGCTGAAGTCGCTGTGCTCTCAGATGGGATTGCATTAATACATCAGCCAGGCTCCCAGGATTTGGATGATATATGGAGACATTTGTGTATCAGAACCCTCCAGGGACACATCAGTCAACAACACACCCCCAGTTCAGACCAGACACTGCTGGGCTCAGTGGCTTGGCCAGACCCTACAGAACTGTCAGGGTTGGAAGGGACCTCTGGAGATCACCCAGTGCAACCCCAGCCAAGGCAGGGTCACCTGGAGCAGGTGACACAGGAACAGGTGGGTTTGGAATGTCTCCAGACAGGGAGACTCCACACCCTCCCTGGGCAGCTGTTCCAGTGCTCTGCCACCCTCAGAGTAGAGAAGTTCTTCCTCAGGTTGAGGTGGAACTTGTGTTTCAGTTTATGGCCGTTGCTCCTCGTCCTGTTGCTGGGCATCACTGGAAAGGGTCTGGCACCATCCTGTTGACACCTCTTGGAGATATTTGGTGGATTGGTGACATGCCCTGCCCTTCCTTAGGTGTCAGCTGGCAGAGCCCCATGGTGAGGACATACAGTGACTTCCCCCAGGTGAGGTGTGACCCCACATCCCTGTGTCCTGTGAGATCCTGACTCCAAAGAGAACAAACAGCCCTCATTATCCTGCAGCACTGAGCAGCTTGGAGCCATCAGCCCAACAGGCAGGGTTTGCTGGGGCTGAGGCTGTTCTGGGCAGTCACTCATGTGTCTTGTGGGGATCCTGCCAATGCCCAGCTGGAACACACCTCAAGGAACTCGGGTCTGACCAGGCTCACTTGCCTCCTCAGCCTGTTTTCTGTTTGGGCAGAAAACACAGTTATTTGGAAACATTTGAATTGTGTTGAATATAAGTATCCTTCCAAAAAAAAAAAAAAGGTATTGATGGCCTGGCACCTTTATAAAGAGCTTTGTGCTGTGTTATTCCTCTCTCCACGGAGCGTAACAAGGCTCTGGTGCCAGTGGACCGTGGTCCTGTAAAACATTTGGAAATGCCAATAAATTCAGAGGCACGGTTTGGAAGCTGCCAGCTGGAATTTGCTAGTGGAGCTTAAACAAGTTGGGCATATCTGCTTAATCCTGTTTTATTTGCCAGGGTGTAGTGAGAGCAGAGCAGTGAGTGTGACTGGGGAGTTTCTTGGAGAAGTTTGGGAAAGGTGAATCTTTTAGGAGCTGTGCTAAGCTTGTCTCCTCATCCTTGCTGCTCAGACAGTCAGGTCAGGTTATGCCATGTTGTAGGAACATTGTAGGTGACCCTAAGGACACCTCCATGTGCTTGTTGGAAGTGCCATCCTTCAGATTCCAACAAAAGTGGATATTTCAGTCTTTTTGGTTGCTCATTGGCTTCCAGCTGAGACCTAAACCTGAGCTTGGGAGCTCTGGAGGGCATTAAGGACCTCTGACAGCTTTTTGCAAATGTAGGGGCATTAAAGCCCAAAGGCTTGGCTGGATTCCAGATGGACAAGTCTTATTCTGAAACCTTCAGATTTTCCTTATACTTAAGGGAATTTAGGATGTTCTGCACTGCTTAGATCTCTCTTGATTGTAAGAGACTTGGAAATCTTCTGGGGAAGAGACTTATATCTCAGTTTTCCTGACTTCCCAGAGAGCTTCTGGCCAGCTTAAGAGATGTGCTATGAGAGGATGGGTTGAGGTTCCTAACAAGTGATTCCCAGAGCAGCCCTGAGCTCTGGGATCCTCTGGGGAGCACCTGTGAGAGTCTCTCAGCCTCCTCTCCTTCCAAAGGGGAAACAAACCCCCCTGTCTTTTTTACCTGGCAGGCTGTTTTCCTGGAACTCAAAGAATTTCATGTCTCTGAAGCTGATGAGCTTGGCCACTGCAGAGTGTGAGCCTGGGAGTGCCACCAGGTCAGATAGGAAGCTGTGGTGCAGTGGGCAGGGTGGTGCTGCTGCATCCCAGCTCAGAGCCCTGCCAGGGGTGATTCGCAGCCACATCCCTGCTAGGCCAGTCCTGAAGAGCAGATATGGCTCTGTCTGTGGGACACAGGCTGGGAATCTCCTGGGAGATGTTGGGACGCACCAGTGGGACCTTCCTGAAAGTCCTGGTGCTGCTTGGGAAGAGTCTCTGGCTGTGGAGCTGTGCCGTGCCGTGGGTTTTCACACTGGCTTCTGGCTCGTAAAAAAGTGCCTGGTTTGGCTAAACTCAAATCCTGAGAGGCCTAAAATCAAGCAGAGCTGCCTGTGACACGTCTGCTGAGCTGATCCAAGTCCTGCTGCTGCTGCTGCTGCCGCTGCTGCCTTTGCCTCCACCAGCTTTAGGAAGCAGGTGCCAAGTGCATGTCTTGGCCTCGGAGCAGGGAAGCAGATACCTCTGGGAAAGGCTGGCCAGGAAGCTCCCTATGGAGCGGGAATTTGCCTGCAGAGTCCAAGAGCATCCGTGGCTGTGGTGGTGTCTGTGAGCTTTGTACCTCTGTGAGCAATTAGCAGCCCTGCTAATTGCTTTGATTTGTAAAGTGAGGGGCTCAGGAAAGCACCGAGCAGGAGAGGGAGTGTAGATGAAAAACAGACCTTGATGAAGTGTCTCATTAACTAAAAAGGCAGAAATTTTGGGGCATTAACCCACCTCCCACACGTGTGGAAGGCTGGTAATAATGTCTTGGAAAACAGGCAATAAACAGATGATCAGAGCACACCTCGGAGCTGGTTCAAGTTTGTGCTGCTTGTTCTTTTTAGAGGTGTAATTCCCCCGACATGGAGCTGGGACAGTGCAGGATTTGGGCTCTGCCTCTTCTCTCCTGCCTCTCAACCTGCTGCCTTTTCCTTCCCACGTGCTGAGCTCCCACAGAAGACAATAGAAAGGGGATCAACTTGAACCAGTGTAAAAAAAGCCCTTTCCAAGGGGTAGCAGAGCTCAGGGAGGCAGGATGGATCATCCAACGAGCACTGCCACAGATATCTCTGCTTCCAGCTTAACTTCAGTCCTTCCAGAGAACAAATTCCACCCGTTGGAGTTTGGGGTGGCTGGAGCTGACACCTAATGAAAGGCGCTGGGATTCTCTTTGTTTTTTTGCTAACAGAAAGGAAAACAGAACAGCTCCATATCATCCAGCTGAAAAAAAGAAAAAAAAAAGGCTGTAATTACCACTCCCAGAAATTATTTCTTATTTAATGAAACGTCTCTTTAGGCTGAACAAAGGAATTTTGAGAGAGGAGAGCACTGAAGGGCGGGACAGGGAACACAGGCAAGAGCGCGGTTCAATTACAGGGAGTCAAATCCTCTCGCCGTTCTGACGCAGTTTGTGGGAGATCTCGTTAAATCCTGGCCAGCCCAGAGCAAAGGCTGCTTTTTCCTGCAGATATTCTGGATCTATTTATACTGATTCCACCACTGTGAGCCACTGCCTGTAGCTGGCCAAGAGGGGTGAGGGGCACGCGGCTCTTCCCTGCATGCATGGCTCGAGAGGGATCTGCTTTCTTACCTACCAGCCAAACCCTGATAAATTCCCAAAGTAGGGATGCTGCCAAGTCTGGGAACACCCTCTCCCTCATCAGAAGGGAAAACTGCTGTGGATGAGTCTCTCAGGCAGCAGGAAGGAGGGTGGAAGTATCATAGAATCACTAAGGTTGGAAAAGACCTCTAAGGTCATCGAGTCCAAGGTGGGAGCAGGGAGCCCTTTGGAGGTGTTTTCCTCCCTCTGGAACATGGGACCACAGGGATGGGGTGCTGTTACCGAAGAGAAAACACCTCAGGGGTCAGATGGAGGGAAAGAAGATCTGCCTTCCCTTGGGAAGCAGCTGCAGGAGGTGGTGTCCATGGTGGGAACCACTGGCCCTGGTTTGTGATGGAGATTTATTCACCCCATCATGGTGGAGGAAAAGCTTTATCCACCTTGAAGTGCAGCTCATCATCTCTCTTTTGTTTTCTGTGCCTTTTGTTTTTTTTTTAATTTAACTTATTTGTTTTATTTATTTACCAACAGCTCCCTTTTGGTCTGGGCTCCACCTCTCCTTGGTACAGCACAGTTTGGTGGCCCTTGGGCTTGGGC